>ML677363.1:22968112-23053112 GCA_007922305.1 Dermatemys mawii | reverse complement strand
AGATATATAAGATCATGAGTGGTGTGGAGAAAGTGAATAAGGAAAAATTATTTACTTGTTCCCATAATATCAGAACTAGGGGCCACCAAATGAAAATTTATGGGCAGCGGGTTTAAAACAAATAAAAGGAAGTTCTTCTTCACAAAGCATATAGGCAACCTGTGGAACTCCTTGCCTGAGGAGGTTGTGAAGGCTAGGAATACAATAGGGTTTAAAAGAGAACTAGATAAATTCCTGGAGGTTAAGTCCATTAATGGCTATCCTGGCCTGAATCTCAGCTGCTGGATCTGGAACCAGAACTGTGCATTATTCAGAGTTACAATAACCTCCATTCCTGCAGTGTCTATAAATCTGAAGTTCTACTGTATGTACTGGGCTGTGAAACGCTAAGATTTAACAAAAGCTTTTATACTAAATAGGGATTCATATTTTTAAAAGTGGACATGTAAATATGCCAGGAAAGAACATACAACATTCAACACTTGAATGTTCCCTCAGTGCTCTTCCAGTTGCCCACAGCTCAAAGAATGAATGGAAAGAAGGAATGCGGTACATGTACTCTCCAAAGTAATTATATGTACTCTTCGACATCATAGATTTGAGTCAATGTCTAAATCTGAGTCAAATAAAAATAAGTGAAAATTAAATCCAGCAAATACTGAATCACCTCATACGATCCCTTCATGCATAACCCAGGGAAATAAAATAATATTGTGCTTTGCTTTACTGAGTCAATTCTCAGAGCAGCAACATTTTTATGAAAAGATTTGTATCATAACAAGATGTCCATACTAGGAAAGTTTTAGAAATCCCTTCCCTTCGCCTTTCTAATTCATTAATTAGTATTCCTTTACAAAATGTAGAGCCCCAATCCAGGCAGCAAGCAAGGAAAGTAAGTTTTCATGTGTATAAGTGTTTAAGCACAGGTAGACTCTACTCCGGTAATCACCATATCTGCTCTGCATAGGCTGGAATAGCAAAAGATGACAAGGAAGCATGAACCCATGAGGGAAATGGCCAGAAACCAAAGCCGGTTAGGCTGCAATAGTTCAAAAATGAAAGTTTCTATCACTTCGTTATATGCTTAAGAAGTCAGAACACATTTTTGCACTTAAACAAAATATCAGGAGTTATCTACAGAAACAAGCAAACAAATGCAGATGCGGGAAGCATGGTGAGCAAATAAGTGCTCTTTCCCAGCTTATCATGTTTTGTGTCTTAGGAAATTGGCTCTACTACAAGCCCCAGTGCAGGCATATTTTTTAAAAGAATAAAGATGTTGAACTATGGACATTTCACCACTGGAAATGTAAAATTTTCAACACAGTCTCCACTGTCCTGCATCACGAGCAATAGTCAGTGGAGAGGCATTTTCAATACATAAGTATGAAATATGAGTATCTGGAAAACTAGGAAACTCCTTCAAATAGTAAAGGACTATAATAGTGTCATCATATTTTTTTTTTTAGTATTGCAAATGGGGAGTTTGCCTGTTGCAACTTTAATGGGATGTATAAAACCTTAGAATATTGATTTACTGACAACTGTTGAAAAGAGCAAGTAGGAGATGAAAACCCATTGTTTATTCCCATTTGCTGCAATTATACATTATAGGAAATCAAACAAGCATCTTCAAATGTCCAGCTTCTCTATATTTGTATGTTGACATAGTAACTCAGAAGCAGCCAAATAATAAAACTTTTTTAAAAAAATTCACTCCTTGCACTTTAAGTTACTGCAGGGAGAAAAATACTCGAAATACTTCTCAACCAAATGTCATCACAGCAACCTAAACATAAACAAACTGCATTATAGCATCAAAGAAAGAGTGCATGTAGGAGGCTGCTTTGAAAATGCATTGCATGTTTCCTTTGTTTGCATGGGTGGTTATTAAACTCTACTTTGCATTTTCTAGGAGCCTTTTTGGATGTGGCGCATAGGGTGACCAGATAGCAAGTCTGAAAAATAAGGACAGGGGATGGGGATAATAGTGCCCATATAAGACAAAGCCCTGAATATTGGGACTGTCCCTCTAAAATAGGGGCATCTGGTCACCCTAATCCCCACAATGTTGCTGCCCCATCCATTCTGCTCCTTGGCAAAGACCACAGAAAAGCTGCATTTACTTTCCTCCATTTAGAAATATATACAGTAACTCCTTGCTTAACATTGTAGTTATGTTCCTGAAAAATGTGACTAAGCCAAACGATGTTAAGCGAATCCAATTCCCCATAAGAATTAATGTAAATAGAATGGGGTTAGATTTCAGGGAATTTTTTTTCACCAGACAAAAGACCCCCCCACACACACACACAATATGAGTTTTAAACAAACAATTTAATGCTAGAGCATTCACCTGGGATGTGGGAGACCCAACTTCAATTCAATTAGAATTGAAGCTGGGTCTCCCACATCCCAGGTGAATGCTCTGACCACTTTGTCTGTCCTTTGGGATGTTTGACCTCAATTTAATACTATACACAGCAATGGATTGTGAAGCTTGGTTGAGATGGTGAAGTCAGAGAGTGGAATATTTCCCCAGGGAATGCCTTACTGGTATATGATGAACTAGCGGAGCCCTCAAGTGTTAACACATTGTTATTAATGTAGCGTCACACTCTACAAAGCAGCACAGATGGAGGGAGGAGAGACAGCACAGCAGACAGACAAACACACACCGTGTGTGTGTGTGTGTGACAGAGAGAACGAGAGATGCACATTGCCCCTTTAAGTACGCTGACTACACTCTTAAGTTCATTGCCTTTTTAATTGATCAGCAACGTATCAACAAAACAATGTTGACTGGGATGACTAAGTGAGGAGTTGCTGTATTCAACATGTTCGTGCACATCAGTCCAGTCAGTCACCCCAGTTAGGAAATTATGCTACCAGAAAATTCAGTCACAGACAAGGGGTATTGCTTCTAGCAGAGGGGATTCTTCCCTCTCTCGCATCAGATATACCCACCATTTCTGCTCCCATCTTTCCTCTTTGGTCAGTGTTGATCCCTCTCTCCTTTTTCCATTCTATTTCCTTCCAGTGCCCCTCACCAAAGCTGGCTCCCCTTAAAATCTTTATGGTTCTGCTACCGCTGCCATTACCTCAATATTTGCAATGCTGTTCTCAAATACTAAGGTAACAAAACTGCAGGGAGGAGCGTAAGCATCACCCTGTATATTATTTAGTCACTTCTCTTCTTTCTGCTGCTCACACCCTCTCCCCAATGCGTAACGTGGGAAGGGTCACAAACCCTGCCAAAAAGTAATAATTTTCTTTTAATCAAGCCAGGTCATGGAGTGGGGCACTCTAAGCACAGTCTTATAGCTATTGCTCCCAGATTAGGATCGGTCCCCCTCTGCCAAACACTTTTTTCATACTACTCTGAGCACTGTAGCCCCACCTTCCTCAGTCTTCACACAACATACCCCAGCTGCTGACATCAATAGTCTACAGGGCAGTGCTCTCTCCTCCTACTGCCAGCAGTCCTCTACACACTGGAGCAGGGAAGAGCAGCACCTTCCTCAAATCAGACCTGTTCTCAACAAAATGGCAAATATCAGCTTTTCCTCTCTATCATGGGAGGAGACTCACCCCTGCAGCGCTTCCTGCTGGCCATCCGGGAATTAGCTCCTTCCTGTGCGGACTGCCCTCTGCAGGCCGGTGTCTTGCCATCTGCTGGCACTGGAGTCCATCTCGGACTCCAGTGCCCTTTTACCTGGGGTGCTGCTCCCTGGCAGTTCCTCCTCACTCTGGGTCTCCCCTCCCCAGGGAACCCCCAACCCTCTAATCCCCACCTTGCCTCAGTCTGGGCTACTGCCAGTCATCATCAAGCCCCTGCCCCCTGGGGCAGACTGCAGTGTAAGAGCCACTCATCCCAGGCAAGGGGGTTTGGGGGCCAGCTGCCTTGGCCTAACCCCCAATACCTTTTTAGGCCTTATCAGACCTGCAGCCTGGGAGGTCACTAGGCCTGAGCTCCCCAGCTCAGCCTGCCCCTTCCCCAGGACTGCTCCACCCTCAGTACCCTGTCACACAGGCAGCCAGGCCCTGCTCTTTCCCAGCCTGGAGAGAAACTACCCGAGCTCCCGGCTACAGCCTTTTATAAGGGCCAGCTGGGCCTTAATTGAGCCAGCCACAGCTGTGGCTGCTATGCCCTCAGCTGCTTTCGCTGTTGCAGCCCTCTGCTGGGCTGCTTTTCCCCAGCCACAACCCTCAGCAGGGCTGTTTTCAACCCTTCAGGGCTGGAGCAGCCAGGTAACCACCCCACAACACTCTCCCTACCACCATACAAAGAGGCCAGAAGAGGCACCTCTTTGATCCTGAACAGCACAGTGATCTGAACCGATCGCTTTACCGCCAGTAGCACAGCTAGAGGTGGATTTTGTCTTTTCTCTCCATTCTTGTCATGGGATGTTGCAGTGCTAGGAAACTGGCTGCAAACTTTTTTCCAGCCTTGCTACCTAGGACATGGTAGTGAGGGATGGGGTGTTTGATAGAATTTCCCTCCCAGTATGAATTAGAGGTGAAGTAAGGACAGCTGATACAGGCCCCATGCTCCTGTTGGCTCTTCAACTATGTATCAGCCATTTGCTTTAATGCTTAAAAGTTGAAACTGACACTGCCTGAATTTTAATCCTGGCTTTGATATTGACAATAATCCCTTCAACTCTGTACCTCAGTTTGCTCATTTATAAAATGGACATAAAATATTTAACTAATCGTCACAATGCCCCTAGACGGCTGATCATTCCAAAAAATGTTTTAATCAGCTGTGTTGAGTAAAGAGTTTTCATAGGAAAGTGGCCTTTTTTATAAAATGAAATTTTAATAAAAATAAATATTCAGCATTATGGTCCATTCTGAACACTTCTAAACAAACTTCAAAGTGTCATTTTTAATTTGTGAAACTATTTTTTCAAACCTGCTCTGTCAATGTTGTACATATAATATCATTGCCAAGAAAATTTGTGAATGACAAATCCTGACAGAATAGTAAATAATGAGGAAGACAGGACACTTCTACAGAGTTATCTGGAGTTTTTGGTAAACTAGGCCCATTCAAACAAAATGCATTCTGATACAGCCAAACACGAAGTCATGCATTTAGGACCCAAGAATACAGGTCATACCTACAAAATGGGGGACTGTATCTTGAAAAGTACTATGACTTAGGGACCACAGTGGAGAAATCAACTCTGCACTCTGGTTGTGATGCTATGGGGGAGGGGAAGAGCTAATGTGATTCTTGAATGTATAAACAGGTGTGTAGCATGGATGTGATTGATACTGGAGGCCATGTTCTTAAGAGAATGTTGAAAAACTGGAGAGGTTGCAGTAAAGAGCCAAAAAAATGATTTGGGGGGCTACAAAATGTCTTACAGTGAAACCCCATCTTTTTAGGTTCTCAAAAAGAAGATTTGATTATAGCGTCCAAGTACCTTCATGGGGAGAAAATACCAGATTCTAAAGAGCTCTAAACGAGGGTGACCAGATGTCCCGATTTTATAGGGACAGTCCCGATTTTTGGGTCTTTTTCTTTTATAGGCTCCTACTACCCCCACGCTCTGTCCTGATTTTTCACATTTTCTGTCTGATGACCCTACTCTAAACTAATAGAGAAAAGCAAAACAAAAAAACAATCCAACCAACCCCAACAACCGGAAGTTATAGCAAGACAAATTCAAATTCGAAATAAAGCACACATTTTTCCCAGTAAGAGTGGTGAACCAGGCAGTGGAACAAGCTACCACAGGAAGTGGCAGATTGTCTATCTCTGGATGTATTCAGATCAAGACTGGGATGCCTTTCTGCAAGATATGCTTTAACCAAACACAAGTCATTAGACTCAAAGCATCGCTAACTGGTGACATTCTATGGTCATGATAGAGAAGAGGTCAGACTAGATGATTTAATGGTTCTTTCTGGCCTTAACCTAGGAATCTGTGCTTTTCAAGTGCTATATACAGTAGATGCTAATTATTAAGGAGTAATATGGCTTAATTAACATCAGTGAGTTGTGCATGGCTAAATGCCCAGCTAGCACTGAAATTATATACCTCAGTGAGTGAGAGGTGAACAACAATGTAAGTGAAATAGTTTCTGTCATTTCAGGACTAGAGACTCCAGTTCGAACTCTAGCTCAGTTGCAGATTTCACAGTAAATTATTTAATCTATTTTACTGATTATCAATACTGATATTTAATCACTTTGTCCAAGGTAATTGTAAGAATCTAAAATCAGACTGCTGGATTTTAATTGTTTATCATTAGGGAAAATAGCCATTTTAATCCAGGTAGGTTTCTTCCAACTATCTTGGTAATTTATAAGCAGTTTGAGATCTAGCATGATGCCCACCTCAACAGTAGAGGGATAAATGCCTCAGAAATGCATACCATCTATTGACAACATGTAGAAAGTAACCATTTGGACAGGTACTCAGCTACTACAGGAAATGATATTGAGAAAGCTCTGTTCTGTAAAAAAATAAAAAAGCACAACACAAACAGTTGGATTTACTTTTCCTAGTAAATCAGGGATCCATTAATACTTTGAATGTCAAAAGAATTGTCTGGAAATACTCATGAACCAGAATTCAAAAGGAAAAATTCAACAGCCATTTTCACAGTAATGAGGCCTCACAGCTCAGAGTCATTTCAAATAAGAGAATATGATCAGTTCTAGGAATTCTGTCTACAAATGTACACTTAAAAAAAGTCGTTGGCCCAGCTGCTACGTTTAGTGACAGTTATTTTTACACTTTATACAGAAATACAAAAGACAATTAAATCTGCACGGAGCCCAAATTTACTATGACATTTGGTGGACCAGGAAAATTAGACACAGGACCTGACTCTGATCTACTGAATCATTACACTGCATCAGACACAGTACTTACCAATTATTATAGCATCCCTATTCAGTGTTATCGCTAAGAGTCTGCCTGAGTTTTCAGTGTAAACCCTCTTTTTTCAAGTGATTGTATTATATGTGGACCATATAAATTCACTCAGAGGGCCTTGGGCCTGATCCCCCAAACTTTTGTGAGAAGCCCTACCAAGCTCTCCAGAGGGAGATAAATGCAATTGGACATTGATTTCCAGAGGAAGGACTATATGTATCCTCTTCATCCATAGCTTCCCCTCACCTCCCCCAGAACCTTTTGCCCACAGAGAGGCCAGGTTGCATAGAGAGGCTTCTACAGGAGCGAGGGCATGGGGCGGGGGAAGAGGAAGAAAGGAGGCAGGCAGTACTAGATGATGCACTGAAATTGAGGAGTCCCCTTTCTCTGTTGAAGTGGGAAACATGTTTAGAGGGTCCACCTGGGTGGGGTTGAGGGAAGTGCTCTAGCCCATCAAAGGCAGCCCAAACATCATGGACAGAAGTCAACATCTGAGTCAGAGGAAAACTTTCCCTCGCCCCCAGCAACATTAAATGGCCTGTATAAAGTATCTTGAAAAACCAAAGCATTCCAGCTTCACTCTGGATCATATTTGCTAGGCTCTCAGCAATCTGAAAACCAAGCACATTTCATATTTCTTGGTGTTGAGGCTCTAACATAGGCTGCCACTTCCAAAATCTGTTAACATTTAAGCAAATGATAAACATGGATACCACAAGAAATAACATAAGGCATGAGATACTTTTTATGCAAAGCTACGTCTCTGGCAGGCTGTGAAAAGGCATCTGGAACCCCGATTAGTCTCTCAAGGAAGCTATGTTTGCTCCCTGGGAATCATCAGTCAGAAAGAGCACCAGCAGGGGAAGTGTCTTCCTGAAGCACTACTTAGAATTCAAACTCAGGACCTTGTCATCATTTTGTCTGCATTTGTCTGAATAGGATATGAATGAAACAGTTACATAACCACTGCTTCCCAGCTGGGGAACAAAAGCTTCTCTCTCTCTTTTCTTTGTAGGTAGGGCTCCACCATCATTTCTCCCTGGACAAGATTCTGAGCTGCAGCAGAAGCTTCAGCACCAACTGCTGCTTTCCTAACTGACCTGTGCCCTTTAAAAGGAATACAGCGCTTGGGAGCATTAACCAAACTCCTTAACCACACAACTGAATTCTTTTGCGTGGAGATTCATAATTTCCAAAATCCCTGACAAAAGAAACCAGCAGGAGAAATATTTTTACTGGAGGAAGGGCTTTAGTCTGTTTACTTTGGCAGCTACTACTATAGGGCTAGATTATATAATGGCTGATGAAACGCAGGTATGACCAGACTGCAGGTGAAGTTCATCAGGAAGTCTGATCCTTTGAGTAACTAGGAGAAAGGGGGCATAGAATGACTAACTGCTGCTGTTGACCTAAGCATCTTATGTGTTTTTTCCTTGTTGTCACCTACTAGATTGTATTTATCGTCTTTTGCTTTTTAACTGCCTATTAATAAGCTGTGCAGTTCGAACACATCAAAATCCTGTGCTCAAGGGTTTTTTTTAAAATGTGCAAACCACAAGGCCTTGACTAATACACTGCAGCCCCTTAAGAAAATCACAGCACATATATCTACATCTTGGAATGATGTGAAGGTACATCTATAAGTGAAGATGAGTAACCTAAAGTAAAGTTTATGTCTTTTTCCAACAGGAACATTGCTCTGTATGTACCTAGTAAAGACCAGAGTACAATTCAGATCTTCAAGCCAGCATGATGCAAAACTAACATCACTTATGGCCTTAAGAAAGCCCCAGTACAGGGATAAAATGAATTTAGCTTGAAATAACCAAGGATAAGGGACGAAATATCAACTATAGGCAGGGAGCAGAGGAAAAGAGAGACAGAGCCCTCCAATACTATGGCTAATGACAAATTTGCCTTCTATAAATGTTATATGCTACCTCAGTTAAATGGATTTCCCTCCCCCATTTTCAGTAAGAATGCTAGCTCTTTTATAGCTATACAATACATAAGACATGTTTGCCACCGCTGTCCTCTAAACAGTGTAACTTCTGTAAACAGGGAGAAAGGGGTACTTGGGAAACAAAAATAATGGACTCTAGCCTGCTAATATGGTGAAATTCAAGGCAACCAGAAAAGTGAAGGCATTTCTCTCTCCGTTGCCCAGACTTCTCAAGTAGAAAAGGAATTGATGATACCCAACTGCTTTACCTTCCTTTCCCTCCACAGTGTTGGCAGAGAGGGTATTGTTACCGCAGCTGTCTGTAATAGTCATTACAGTAATTAGCATAATGAGTTCACTCTTATGTTTCTTAAAAGGAGTCATCTTTTATTTTAAACAGAAAGAGGAGGAATTTGAGGGTTCTTCCCTATTTTGTCTTCCCCAACCTGGCAGCACACACCAGCTACTTAGTAAGGAAAGGCAAATTAGAGAGAATTCTGTTACTCACCAGCAGGAAGGGGCAAAATAGTAGGTTCTATAGCCACGTCGGCATTACAGCTGCTTGACTCAATCTTATTTAAAAGGCCATCCCTCTAGAGAAGCATGATGGGAAACACCCCTATAACAAGGCAACTCTGCAGTGAGGAATGGAAATAGCAATTAAGTCATTGCTTAGGAAGAATAGCCAGCTGAATTTGCTGTATGTTACAAACCACAGACCTATCTATAAGGTAGTTACTGAGGGTCATTGTTCATGAATAAATACAACAATGATTTCTCTAACATTAGCATTTCTTCCTTTAGGCTTCCTATGTACTAATGGAAGCTCTACTAAATCTCACCAGTTTTACCCTAGAGGCAATTATTACACTAAAAGTTGGAAAAATTACTACCATCATCTGGGGGAAAAAAGCCCTAACAGTTAAGTACAGAAGAAAATAATCTATAGGCAAGTATATGAGTACCTTAGAATAGGAAAAAATTATAAACATATGATTCTGTAAATGGGGAGTAATTACCATGTAATTACTGAGTTGTCTGGTTGTTAGAGAAAGAGAACTGCTCCAACAAAGCTTCTGACAGGTAAGAGAGCATGCCATTTTCCCATTCTTTCAGACTATTCTTAATCTTTTAATATTATGGCTATTGAACAAAGGGATGAGGAAGAGCCCTGATCTTCTTTCAGTATGATAGCAATAGAGGTTTGCTGAACTGAGAAACTTCTAAGCTTTCAAGGCTATCAGCCACTAAGGCCATGTCTACACTACCAGCTAGGTTGGCGAGTAGAGATCAATCTATTGGGGATCGATTTATCGCATCACGTCAAGATGCGATAAATCGATACCAAAAATGACGCCAGAACTCCAGCTTGCCAAAAGGCACAAGACAGAGGCGACGGGGGAGCACGCTGTGGACCACTGCTGCCATGAGGACGGCAGGTAAGTCGACCTAAGATGCGTCGACTTCAGGTACGCTATTCACGTAGCTGAAGTTGCATATCTTAGGTCGACCCTCCTGGCTAGTGTAGACCAGACCTAAGAATAGATGTTCATGTTAATAGGAACTGTAATTCTGGATGTGAGGGCAGAATTGGACATCAGGAACATATTGCCTGATATCTAATGTTTGGAAGTTTTTGAGATTCCCTTTGGAATTGGTACAGGTGAGCAAGGATCTGTTAGACAATTGGTAGTTAGTCATGGTAAGGTGGACATATGGAGAAACAAAACTTCAGTCTCTGACATTTAAATTGAAGATAATCTCAAACTTTTGTATATTTTTGTCTGATTTATGGCATCCATAAGGAAAAGGGGGCTGCAGAAGCAAAACAATTAACCTCTGGAGCAGGGGTAGCCAACCTGTGGCTCCAGAGCCACATGCGGCTTTTCAGAAGTGAGTATCAGTTTCTTGTATAGGCACCAATTCTGGGGCTGGAGCTACATGTGCCAACTTTCCAATGTGTCGGGATGCTCACTGCTCAACCCCTGGCTCTGCCACAGGCCTGCACTCACTCCACCCCTTCCCGAGCCTGCCATGTCCTTGTTCCTCCCCAAGGTTCCTGCATGCCACAAAACAGCTGACCGGGAGGTGCAGGGAGAGAGGGGGAGGCGCTGATTGGCAGGGCTGCTGGTGGGTTGGAGGCACTTGGGGCTGGACAGCAGGAGCTGATGGAGGGCTGATGACATGTTACTGTGGCTCTTTGACAATGTACATTGGTAAATTCTGGCTCCTTCTCAGGCTCGGGTTAGCCACCCCTGCTCTGGAGGATTTTGGACTGCCATGGAGTTCATGTTGCCTTTCTTCAGTGCTTGCATGAGTGGTTGTATATAATAAACATTGGTTAATAGGAATAGGGAGCTATGAGTTCATAAAGGAGTCAAGTGGCAACAGCAGCTTTTGCCTGATGTTTCCTATGGGAGAAGCTAAACCACTTATTCTAGGCTATTTTGACAGCTTGGGAGGGGGCATAAAAACAATTTTAGAAAATTTGCCAGCATACATATACTTCAGGAGATGGTCAGAAGCAGTTCAGTATCTGCCTGCTTTATTGACACAAGTAATTGGAAACACTGTGCAATGACCTTGGGGTCACTCAGCTATAGAACAGTGTTCTTCGGGCTGAAGAGTTAGTTTAAGTAGGTATGTCCTATGACAAGAGTTATGTTGTGAGTTTAACTATACAGGGAGCCCTAGAGACATTTTAGATGCCTCCTTTAGTTAATTAGGTTTTCACAACAGTAAACAAGAAAACAATGCTATTAATCTTGGATTACAAGAAGCGTGGGGGAGGAATTAGTGGGACAGAAAAGGAGATTAAGTCAGTTTTCTTCTTTTACCCAAGTAGCTATGCTGGATGTTACATGCATTATTTCACACTCTTTAGGATTAACAAACAAGAAATAGTCTGGGACAGATCCTCAGCTGGAGCATATTCCACGGATTTCAATAGAGCTATGCTGACTTAAGAAACATAAGAAAGGCCATACTGGGTCAGACCAAAGGTCCATCTAACCCAGTATCCTGTCTACTGACAGTGGCCAATGCCAGGTATCCCAGAGTGAGTGAACCTAACAGGTAAAGATCAAGTGATCTCTCTCCTGCCATCCATCACCCCCCTCTGACAAACAGAGGCTAGGGACACCATTCCTTACCCATTCTGGCTAATAGCCATTAATGGACTTAACCTCCATGAATTTATCCAGTTCTCTTTTAAATCCTGTTATAGTCCTAGCCTTCACAGCCTCCTCAGCCAAGGAGTTCCATAGGTTGACTGGACGCTGTGTGAAGAACTTCCTTTTATTTGTTTTAAACCTGCTGCCCACTAATTTCATTGGGTGGCCCCTAGTTCTTCTATTATGGGAACAGGTAAATAACTTTTCCTTATTCACTTCCTCCACACCACTCATAATTTTATATACTTCTATCATATCCCCCCTTAGTCTCCTCTTTTCCAAGCTGAAAAGTCCTAGCCTCTTTAATTTCTCCTCATATGGGACCCGTTCCAAACCCCTAATCATTTTAGTTGCCCTTCTCTGAGCCTTTTCTAATGCCAGTATATCCTTTTTGAGATGAGGCGACCAGATTTGTACACAGTATTCAAAATGTGGGTGCACCATGGATTTATATAAGGGCAATGAGAGATTCTCCCTCTTATTGTCTATCCCTTTTTAAATGATTCCTAACATCCTGTTTGCTTTTTTGACTGCCACTGCACGGACATCTTCAGAGAACTATGACTCCAAGATCTTTTTCCTGATTATTTGTAGCTAAATTAGCCCCCATCATATTGTATGTATAGTTGGGGTTATTTTTTCCAATGTGGATTACTTTACATTTATCCACATTAAATTTAATTTGCCATTTTGTTGCCCAATCATTAAGTTTCGTGAGATCTTTTTGAAGTTCTTCACAGTCTGTTTGCGTCTTAACTATTCTGAGCAGTTTAGTATCATCTGCAAACTTTGCCACCTCACTGTTTACCCCTTCCTCCAAATCATTTATGAATAAGTTGAATTGGATTGGTCCTAGGACTGACCCTTGGGAACCACCACTAGCTACCCCTCTCCATTCGGAAAATTTATCATTTATTCCTACCATTTCTTCCCTGTCTTTTAACCAGTTCTTAGTCCATGAAAGGATCTTCCCTCTTATCCCATGGCAACTTAATTTATGTAAGAGCCTTTGGTGAGGGACCTTGTCAAAGGCTTTCTGGAAATCTAAGTACACTATGTCCACTGGATCCTCCTTGTCCACATGTTTGTTGACTCCTTCAAAGAACTCTAATAGATTAGTAAGACATGGTTTCCCTTTACAGAAACCATGTTGACTGTTGCCCAGCAATTTATGTTTTTCTACGTGCCTGACAATTCTATTGTTTACTATTGTTTCAACTAATTTGCCCGTTATGGATGTTAGACTTACTGGTCTGTAATTGCCCGGATCACCTCTAGAGCCCTTTTTAAATAGTGGTGTTACATTAGCTATCTTCCCATCATTGGATACAGAAGCCGATTTAAAGGACAGGTTACAAACCCTAGTTAATAGTTCTGCAATTTCACATTTGAGTTCTTTCAGAACTCTTGGGTGAAGACTGTCTGGTCCCGGTGACTTGTCAGAGTTAAGTTTATCAACTAGTTCCAAAACCTCCTCTAGTGACTCTTCAATCTGTGACAATTCCTCAGATTTGTCACCTATAAAAGACTGCTCAGGTTTGGGAATATCCCTAATGTCCTCAGCCGTTAAGAATGAAGCAAATAATTCATTTAGTTTCTCCGCAATGACTTTATTGTCTTTAAGTGCTCCTTTTGTATCTCTATAATCCAGGGGCTTCACTGGTTGTTTAAAAGGCTTCCTGCTTCTGATGTATTTAAAAAACCATTTTATTATTACTTTTTGAGTTTTTGGCTAGCTGTTCTCCAAGACAGATCCTTAACTGATGTAAGTTTGAAGAACACAATAACAAGGAGATAGGCAAAAGAGATGATCAGTGCACTGATCAAACTGAATCCCTATATATTAATATGGAATAAAAAACAGTTAGAAATACATGATAAATAACTATTTATTTGGTTAACAGTTACAGCCAACAGTTACAGCAAAAGATTTACCTTGACACATTTTTTTATTAAAGGAAAAGTATTCAATTAAAACTATACAGTGTCCTAAATATATACACATGTGCATACACACACAAATAATAACAATATTTAATATTGTTATAAATTAAGATGTTACATTATCTTTCAATATTCTTAAACTAAATCACAGTACATTTTGCATCACTTATATTTGGTTGTTTCAATAAACCATAGCAATATAAACTCAGGACATATAACACAAAACAGGATTACTATATGTAATGAAAAAGGAAGATAATCCTTCAAGCAATGATGCAAGAAATGTTAACTGCATTAAAAAGTAACAAGATATGGCTAAATCTCCAGCAAGGGAAGATTTTGGATAATCTCTTAAATACAGCATATAAATCTACAAGTGAGACAAATTGTTTCTGAATTTATGCACCGGAAAGGTCAAATTCTAACCCAGCCTCCCAACATTTTAAGAAATCAGGAAGTATACATACTCATCTTACATATGCAGTAAGGGCCTGATGCTGCAAACTTCTCCAAGCACACTGATCCCAGGTGCCCAGACAAAGCCCCACTAAAATCAAGCAAAGTCTTGACTAATTAGGGTATGTATCTTAAATGGACTTGGAGGAATACTTACAAGATACTCATTGGGATAATTCCACTTGCACACTACTTCAGCATTTCTTAGCTGTTGTGGTAACTTTAAAACCACAAACCCAAACCCTAGAATTATTGCTGAATAAGAAAGATATGTTAATTACATTGACCAGTCTATATTTACTGTATCACATACAGTATTACACAACATAGAACCATTGCAACTATTTATAGTACATAAAATGCTATTTTGGGCTACCTACAATATGTAACATTATCATGCTATCTGCAGTGTCTTAGGTTTTGTGGACTAATGACTGATTTTAACTTACTCTAAAAAGGTCACAGAATTTAGTTAATGTTCGCATAGCATACTGCTGCTGTGATTAGATCATTCCAACTTCAATGGGAAATTATTTTGTTTTAATTTAAAAATTATTTGATCTTGTTTTTAGAAGTAATACTTGAACTCTAGTGAAAGGTTACAGAGGTGAACAATTAATTTTTGATTTTTAGTTTGTATATTTGACAGCACTTACTGTATAGACAGTTTCCTGTTAATTTTTTTCCTCATTTTATGCAGGTGTCACAAGACAAGACAGAAAAGGATTTAAAATTTAGAAAATGCAAACCCACCAAATATAGCAGGGAAACTTGGGGGCAGATGTAATAACTGGAACCATTATTTTGTAAATTGGATACATTTCAAATTGAGTGTCCCTTTTAACCTAGTTATCAGAATTTATACAAAAGGAAAATGCTGAATAATCCGTATGAAGAGACACAAGATTTAGACTTTTAAAATGGTGAGAATTCTTTTGTTCACAATCTTATGGCAGTTTTTGTCAGCAAAAAGTTTAGTTACTTTTCAATACACATTTTGGACAAAATGATTTATTTATCCTTGTCTATATTGCTCAAAGAATATAAAATGAAAGACATACCTCCCAGTAATCCTGCATTTGGAAAAAAAATGCAGTCAGTCTTTTATCTCTAATTTCTAATGAATAGACCATATGATGCAGAAGGCTGAAAAGAGAGGAAGGTTGTGCAAAATGTAGATATAAAATAATTTATAAGTACATTCCACACAACATGCACTAAACAGGTATTATGTTAATGAAAAAAACATGCACATACCAAGAAGAAAACAAATGCACAGAGTAAAATTCTGTACTGGACTGTGTGAGGCTCCCAATTATTTTAATGGGAATTACATGAACAGACCCATTACATGTGCTTATGCATTCAGAATTTGGCCTTTGGATTAAAATCATTCAATTAAAGGCATTTAAAAACTTCATTCTCCTCTTGAGGTGGATGAAATTATGCCCTGTATGGAGAGCCCATAGAAGGCCTATCCACCACCCCATTCTGAAGGCTTAAAAAACCTTCAGTGCTATGTTTGTCTTGCGAGGACTTGTGGCAGATAGGTGAATTTTAGCGTGTGACTTTATATTTCCATGTTATCGTTAATGAGCTATATATGTGTATCTACAAAATATAGACCTGCTGTTTACTTATGGTGTCAGGATTTAAAATGTTCAGATGGCCTTAGCATTTAAAGTTTAGTTATGTTACCTTTTGCCTCAACAGCTTGCTAGGTTGAGAAATATCTGCACTGAATTACAACAGTGTTATCCAGCACTCTCCTGAACTACTTTACAATATGGAATATACCAAGTGATCATGTAGTCTAGGTATTTCTAGAGCACTCCTCACTGTAGAACACAACGTATTGCAGGAGACAAAAGACTAAACTGGGGTAATTCAGAAGAAAATGTGTTGATTACATGTGCCATCTTAGCACTTACAGTACGTAGACATTAAATAATATTTTCTTTTGTAGTATCTTCACAATATTACAAACAAACCACTGACAATAAGCTGGGTCCCTATGCAATTTTAGTCTTTACTCTGGAAAATCTTCAAGTCCTCCCAATGTAAACTTTATTGAAAAAAACAACAGTATATATAGAGAGAAATGTTAGGAATCCTCTTCGTTCACAAGTAACGGCTCCACTTCCAATGCCACTAAACTGGGTCTTGTCTTGTTCTGCTTGCGATACATAATAAATTGTGCAGTCATCTGGATATTTTTGGTAAGAAAATGAACATGAAATATAAAGATGGCATTTTCTGCTCTTTTAAGAACAAAAAAATTGCCAGATAGGATGAAAACCAGCCATCCATCTACTCCACCAACCAGTCTCGGACAGTGATCACTTTGATTCTTCAGATGAAGGTTCAAAACTCCCTTCAGATGATTATTATGCCTATAATGTTTCTTCCTAGCTAGTTAATGGCTAGTTTATGCTCTGATGCATGAGAGTTCATATCCCTATTTTTAATCTGAAAAGTGGACATTTCTAAACCATATGTGTGTAATCCTTCTTCATATCATGCTTCACTTGTTCTCAACCAAAGCAGCCCATAAGCCGATGGAGTCTACCATATATGAGAGCAGCCTTTGGGGGCCTGCTCCAACTTACTGTAGGGGCTACTCTGATCCCTAGCCACACCCAGGATCTGGGAGGCACAGAGATGGCTTAAAGACACCTTTTCCCCCTGCTTCAGGCCACACATTCTGTGCTGTGCCTCCTGGAGGTGTAGCACAGACTAACCCCGTATATATAAATTTGCTCACTTTAAAACACTCCTTTCTTAGCATGGACAGAACCATGAGGAGAGAACCTGGCTTTCCCCTCACATTGTGCAAGATGTTAAATTAAACAATGCGTATTTAGTTTCATTTATTTGTATAATGGTAGTGCATCAAGGCTCCAACTGGGAGATCTGTGTCCCACTCTGTTAAGCACTGTACACGTGCACAGTAAGAGATGGCTCCTACCCAAAAATAGTTTCTAAGCCAAATAAGACAGAAGTTGGGAGAGAAACCCACACAGGCACTGGGGGTGACTTGCTGTGGGTGACATGGCAGGTCAGGGCAGAGCTAAGAATGGAATCCAAGTCCAACTCCCGGACCAGTGTCTCATCTACTAGACCAGTGGTTTTCAACCGTTTTTCATTTGAGGACCCCTAACAAATTTCAAATGGAAGTGTGGACCCATTTAGAAATCTTGGTCTGCGGACACTCAGGGGTCTGCAAACCATAGGTTGAAAATCACTGTATTAGACCGAACTACCATTAGTGTTTATATCCAATCTTGAAGGGATTTTGGAGGAGGAGGTGAAGTGGATGGGGTCAGGAAGGAAACTTTAGTCATAGGGAACTGCATGAAAGAAGGCTTAAAGGTCTAGGAAATGGATTCAAGGGGGCATCTGTTTACTAGGTATCTTCACACACAGTACAATGCATGCCCTTTTTCACACAGCTCTAGGTAAGATTATCATACTACCACTATACTTCAAATCCCATTTTACAGATGAAATAAGAGCTGCTCTGGGAGGAAACCTGGCACATCAGATTTCTACTGGGAACACTTTAAACATGTTAAAATAACTTGGCTAGTAGACAGTAGCAGTGAGAAGTTTGAAGCTAAGGCATGCTTCTATTTCAAAAAATGTTATTCCCAGGGAAGTTTGCTGGAAGGTGCGGGTGGGTGGAGAGGCAATTCTTTACATCCTAGGCACAGACCCACGAATCACCCTGCTTTCCCAAAGCTTTACAATACCCCACCCTGGGGTCTGTTCCAGCTAAAGACAAGTCAGGATTCCCTTCAGAGACAGTAGATAAGCACTCTTATTCACTGCTGTATTAACATGGGGCTCTCTCCCTGCTTAGAGCTGAGCAAGTTAGCTGCATAGCACTGCCAGCTACTGTAAGTCAGGAAACCAAGAGACCAGAAATTTGATAGGACCTCATTCTGTGAGAGCCTGGGCACCTTCTGAGGGTGCTGAGTGCTTTCATCTCCTGATGAAGTATTAAGAGCTCTTGTGGGACTGAGTCCTTCCTTCCACCAGGGTGAATAAGGAGTTACTCCACTGATATCAGGCCATAGATCTGGGAGCTGGGACAAGTGTGGATCTCCTGCATGCCAGCACAGACTATCATACATAGCCCATGACCACTGCCAGCCTGGTGGCCTGTTTTATTTAATGAGATTAAGAGCACGGGAAGGAACCAATTCCAAATAACTTGCACTGTATAATTTCAGATAAATATTTCCAGCACATATTTTTATTACTAGATGCACTTGTTATCGGGGATTTAAGGAATAAAATTAAAGACTGCTAAAGCTCTTTCATATGGGAGCATGCTTACTGTTCATATCCATAACCTTCTCAATGAAAATGAAGACATGAGCATGCGGACAATTTGGCTGGCTCATAGCCATACTAACTAGACAGAACCAAGTTTTGGACAGTCACTGTGAACTAATGGGTCCCAAATTTGTTTTCTAAGTATATAATTAATGTGCAATACATGATATATGAAACCATCCTGAGAAAAACAGATGCTGAGAGAGGATAAAGTTGTATGCTCAGTTGGGAACCTGCTCTTGCTGAATTGCCAGGTCAGACTTAGATTCTCTGCATGATGTAACTGAATTACAATACAATGATGTTTTGTAAAAGTATATAATGAATTCCAAACGGTTGCCCAGCAAATCACAAGAGGCAGGACTGATAAGAATCTGGCTATTGTTGCTTAGCTCTGGCTGACTATAGTATTTTTGGCCCTCTACTAACAATGTAATCTGCAAATAACTATGCAGTATTTCAATGTAGTTTGCTGACGGAGGCTGGACCTAATGTACTGCATGTCAAATAAAGCAGAAATGGGGGGAAAATCTCTGTGTTGGGGTCTGTCTAATCTAGGCACAAGGCTTTGTTTTTGGGATTCAGTTTACAGATAAAGACATAAAAAGGTTCAGAGGGGGCTGGAAACCTAATGGCTCAATTCTGTCCCTCAGCTACATGGGTGGATTTCCCCCTGAAGTAAATCTCCAGGGAAATCAATTAAAGCTACATCCATGTGTTTGAAGGCAGACTGGGCATTAACTACCCTAATATTTGGCATTTTATAGTACTTTATGATGAAGCATAAAGTAACTGCACAAACTCTTATGCCAACCCAGCCCTGTACCTCAACCAAAAGCCAATGAAGAATCATGACTCTTCCAATGTCCCTAAAGATGAAACAAACCTGGACCACTGGGAAGAAAGTTCCAGAATCCCAGCTGATCTACTGAGAATGCCCCTCCGCCCCCAGCCAGTTCAGTCTCTGGACTAGTCTCCTGGCTAACTTCAGCTGCCACTGCAACAGACATATGTGTAACAATTCTGTAGCAGACAGTTGAGGAGTAACTGGCTGACAGCGGAAGCATATTCCTAACCCAGTCAGAGGTTGGTTTTGTCCTTGCTGCATGCTGCTTTGTATCCCATCTAATATAACTGTGGATGTTCTTAGAAATTAACTACCAGAAAAGAAAGTTAATCACTCAAAGGCAGTGATTATCCACAACTGAGATACCTCTTCTCTTAAGATTGAGAGCTTTCTATTCCAACTCCCTCTGTTCCCAACAATCAAGAGAGATCGAGCTTACCACTTTCTGATTTACTCATGACTATCAAATGTGATGTGTGAGTTTGCTAGAATCTTCTGCAACAAACAATAATGAAGCTCTTTTTGGAAAGCACTTATTTCCATATCTTGAAGACTTTTCAAGGCAGGAGGTCTGCTTTTGCTTTTCCTTTTCTCTTGATTACAATTTTTTTTAAGTTCCCCAAGCCAGGTTGGAAGCATCTGTTTTCAATATAATTTGAACTGGAGGACTACTAGTAGGATTGGATTCAGACTCTAATCAAGTCAGAACTGATAAATGAATGTCATGTGCACACAAGCATTGTGATTCTGGGCAGTTTGTGGCCCATATCAGAGTTCCTCTTAGGAATACATGATGGAAGGGCAATATATAAATAGTGTGCTGCCAAGGTAATCAGCATCAAATTCTGATTTTCCTTTTTGTAAGTATAGGCAGTTTTATATTTCTAGCCAAGGCCAAAAATTTCAGGACTTTGTTTAGGGAATGAAAGCCTGTGTGTCCAAACCAGGGTAAAGAGCCATAAAATGCAACAGTCTGCTCATGCTAGAGAAATATGTCATCAGTAATAAGACTACCCCTTTTAATTTTAAAAAAAGGAAGTTATCCTCAGTAATGTATTACCACTGTAGTGAGGTTCTGTGTTCACGTAGTGAAGGACCTTTTACTAGAATTTCATGTCTTTGGATGCACAGAGCATGGCTGGCTATCGTGAGCGAAGAAGTGAGTTAGTCAATCTGAGGTTTTGACAACTGAACTGTTTACATGTGTTAAAGCTGGTTCTGAGACTTCTTTTCACTCTACCCCATTTTACACTTTAAATATTGTATCCCTCTTCCTCTTGTTAGTTTGAGCTACTGACTTAAAAGTTCTCACTCCAGACACGTCAGGAGTACTTCCTTTAAATAATAATGATTAGCGAAATTGAAAGCTGGAAAATCCAGGCTCTGAGTTCCATATAATTAGATGGTTTAGAATTCTGTATTTATTGACTCAATTGTTGGTATCTCAGGTAGTAGCCAATAATCCACAGAACCTTTCATTGAGTATTAAACAAGGAGAGCCTCAGTGTAGCAAAACTCATACTACAGTTCTACTGTGTGCAGTTGCTTAAAGTAGCATAGTAATGGAAGTGGTTAGTTCAAATGACAAACCAAGGCCATGTCTACACTACCTTGGAAAGTTGAGCATGTCCCTACTGGGTCAGACCAAAGGTCCATCTAGCCCAGTTTTCCTACAGTGGCCAGTGCCTGGTGCTCCAGAGGGAATAAACAGAACAGGTAATCATCAAGTGATCCATCCCCTGTCATTCATTCCCAGCTTCTGCAAACAGAGGCTAGGGGCACCATTCCTGCCCATCCTGGCTAAGAGCCATTGATGGACCTATTCTCCATGAATTTATCTAGTTCTTTTTTGAACCCTGTTATGATCTTGGCCTTCAGGACATCCTCTGGTAAAGAGTTCCACAGGCTGACTGTGTGTTATGTGAATAACATAGCCGGAATTGACGTACCTTAGGTTGAGTTACTGTGGGGTCCACACTGCAGGGGGTCGACTGGAGAAAATCTCCTGTTGACTTACCTTACTCTTCTTGTTGGGGGTAGAGTACGGGGATCGACTGGAGAGCGATCTGCTGTCGATTTGGTGGGTCTTCACTAGACCCGCTAAATCGAACGCCGGTGAATCGATCTCGGAGCGTAAATCCAAGCTGTAGTGTAGACCTGCCCCAAGGCTCCTCCTTGGATGCGTTGCACTGAAATTCATAAGGCTACTAAATAGGAGCCCAAATTCAATTTAAAATGGGCAGATTTTCCTACAACTTGCTGTATTCTCCCTCCTTATGCATAGCAAGGCACTGCTACTTCTTTGACTGGCTTTATAGACAAAACATGGAATTTTAACTGGCAAGGATAATGAGGTAGATAGTTATACAGATGGTGAGTTGCAAGACCCACAAATGTGTTACTATTCACTTGACTTATGAAACAAAGGCTCAATATTGTTCAACAATTTGCTCTTCTTAGTATTTTACAATCAATAAGAACAATCATCTTCCTAGAATGAGTGCACATATATAGCAATAACTAGCACTCTAGAAACATACAGAGTACAAATCCGAATTAAGTTCATTTGAGACCACGTTTCTTCTGCCAGTTACAGCAGCCTGGCATGCTCACCTATGTTGTAATATGTGCTATTGTGCATGTCTCTTCAAGCATAGTAGCTGACTTTAACATACACTTAAGTGCATGGGTGCATATGTTTGTGCCCCTGGTGATGCACTAAGTTTCATGGGCAACTACAATGTATGTTCACTACATATTATGTTTTCAAAAAATATCTTAATATGTTTCATGTTTGTCCTTTACCTCTAGATGAGTCTGGTAATAAGCTGATTTTAAAAATGGGCCAGTTTCAGTTATTAATCTGCCTTGTGCACTTGGAAATAATTTTTGTGCATATCTCAGGTGTTAAACACACATTAGCCGTGCACAAATGGGAGGGCCACTGCGCACGCCTAAAACTGAAAATTTGGTCCACTGTACACTGACTACAAAAAGCAAAGCTATCCAATGTAGCTTTAATTTGAACACCTTATTCAAATTTACTGTCTATCTTATAAAACTGGGCAAATAATTTTTAAAAAGATGACATTCCCCAATCAATTAGGATGTAGAATAAAAGCTGTACAAAATTCCAGTTCAAACTCAAATTATTGTCCAATATTTACAAACACACTTTTGAGAAACTCTTGCTCTAACTGGAAAAGGATACAAAAACGTCTAGAAACAGAACTCCAAAGCTCCCAATGAGCCACGGAAGATGGTGTAAAAAGTAGAGGTTTCTGAGAGATTCAGCTGCAGGCATCTTTAAAACAAGGCTCAGTCCATAAGTACAGTTTCCCATCATGGCTAATGCAAACAGCAGGTAAGATGTGCCTTCTGTGGATCTTCTCTGGAACTACAAATATATAAACATTGATAGGAAAATAAAAGTTATCACATACACTACAGTGACCAGGTATGGATATTTTCCAGTTATTTTACTTTCTAACATGCCCCCACAAATTCAACCACTTATTCTTTTCCAGCTAGAAAACATCTACCTATGTTTCTAATGCTTCTGCCACCATTAGATCTATTACTTTCTGCACAAGAATAACCTAAATCAGTAGTAATATGCATAGTTTTGGGGAATAATGCATGTTAACTCCTGCAGCTGCGGAGTGGAATGGGACTCTAGCGCATTACAAAATGTTACTATTTATTTCTTCAGAAATCTGTTACTCCTTCACTTTCTCCAGTGGAGCATTTTGAAAATGCTTTAATAGCTTAGTTCCGAGAGGCCTGTTGGATTGGAAATAAACTGCAGTTCCCTGTGCCAAGTCTTTTTCAATGTAAGATCAAAATGCATTCCAATGACTGTCGTTCTCTGCATATATAAAATCTTTCACTTGATAAGGCTAAGATTTAGTCACGGGTATTTTTGGTAAAAGTCATGGTCAGGTCACAGACAATAAATAAAAAATCACCTCCCATGACCTCTCCATGACGTTTACCAAATATACCCCTGACTAAATCTCTACTTGTGGGGCTCCATTGCTCCAAGGGACAACCTGCTCTAGTGCTGGGGGTTAACTGCCCCCCGGCTGTTGCTGCCAGGAACTGCTCTCTGGATGTTGCCCGAGACCACTGCTCCGGCTGCCCAGGACCGCTGCTGCTCGGGCAGCTCCCACG
Organism: Dermatemys mawii; assembly: GCA_007922305.1. NCBI lineage: Eukaryota > Metazoa > Chordata > Testudines > Dermatemydidae > Dermatemys > Dermatemys mawii. The sequence continues at coordinate 23,029,340 of ML677363.1, read as the reverse complement.
GCACCCTCAGGTCCTCTCCTCAGGCAGCTCACAGCCAGCAGCACTGGCCACTATTCTGCTGCCTGGGGCCGCAGCAGTGGCTGGTGTGGCCAGTTGCTCAGATGCTCCACGGGGCCACCCTCACGACCTCTGCTTGGGTGGTCCCCGGAACCAGCCGCACCAGCCACTGCTTGCATAGTCCCTGCAGCCATCTTAGGCGCTCTCCGGGGGCCGCTCCCAGGACCACTGCTCAGGCGGTCTGCGGGACCAGCCACACTGTTGCTGCTTAGGCGATCCCCAGAGCCAGCTGGCCCCGGGCCTCCCAAGCAGCTGCTGGTGCGGCTGGTCCTGGGGACCACAGCAGCAGCTAGTCATGGGTCATTCCAGCCATGGCCAATGCTGCTGACTGTGGGCTGCCTGAGCAGCTGACCCCAGGGCTAGTTGCTCAGGTGGCTCTGAAGTCAGACACACCAGCCCCTGCAGAAGTCATGGAGGTCATGGAAAGTCATGGAATCCATGACTTCTGCAACCTCCATGAAAGGATCGCAGCCTTAGTCACTGACAGAAGGAAGATTATGAAATCAATAATCAGATCTTTGAAGTCATACTGGATTATGTTTTAAACTAATTGTACTCTGTAAAACTCTCTACATTGTTTGTTTACTTATTTAGTAGAGAAAACTTGGCAATCTAGAGATATAAACTGCATGTTTGCTTTTCATGTACAATGAATGCCTCTGCCCCCACTTCATAAATTCAGATTTACTTCTCCTGTCCTCTTGGAAAGCTGTGCATCTTCCTGGAATCTGCACCTCTCTCTTTTTGGGGGAAAAACAGTTTTCCTTCCTTGCCTCTTCCCATTTCAGACAGTTCCAAATTTCAAATGGAAATGGAAGTTTGTGTTCAGTGAGAGGCAGATTCCAGAGTATCAAGCAACAGGAAGCACTAGGCAATATAAGTTAACTCTCTCAAAAATATACTTACATTTTTATACAGCTGGGGAAATCTAGATCCCAAGTAAAACATGCAAGATACATAGCCACAAATGAAGCCTGACATTTTGATCATATCACGTGTGTTCTGAAACAGCAACAAAAGCACAAAAAGATTTTGGTTAAAAATGCCTTTTGGCATTTCAAGAGGTTTTAACTTATAATTTTTAACTTCCTCTCGAGGCCTGCATCATGGCCACTAGCTTTCTGGAAAGGGACTGGACTAGAACTCCCTTCAAAGCAGTTCAATCCTGCTCTAAATGGCCAAAGAGGTGATTGCTAGAAAGAGTTTGATCTTTACCTCAGAGTGGTGCACAACAGAATCAAAGCTAGTGACATGCAACAGTTGGGATTTAATGCTAGCAGGACACAATGAATTTTCCACTATGTTCCATAGGAATTGTGAGAGTTTCCCCCCTCTACTACATTTTGAAAATAAGGCTTCCCTGCTGAGCAATGTAGTTTGGATTATTGCATAGGTAATAAACCAGCACTATTATGAAGATCAGCAAAATGATGGAATATACCCTGCTGGGTTGCTGGAACAATTTTTATTGGAGGTGGGGGGGCGGGTGCTGAGAGCCATTTAACCAAACTGTAAACCTTGTATTTAATGGAAACCATATAAAGCCACAGGCAGCACCCCTAGTTCCAGCACATGTGTACCTCTCAACTCTCATATTAGGCAACAGCAGATACAAATGTAATTTCTTCTCACATCAGAGGCTAAACCTGGGTTTCCAGTCTCCAAATGAGCACCTATGTTACCTAGTATCAGTGATGAGACGGTGCATTCATGTGTCACTCTAACTTAACCTATAGAGTTGTGCATTCTAATATATCTCCATTAGTAACATAAAATGCATCTTCAAAAGTGTAAATTCATAGCTTGTAAAATTCAAAAGAGGGACAATATCTTCCCAAACTCCTGCCCCTATTTAGAAAAAGGGATATTGCATTACATGAACTATGCTCCATTTGTTTTCACTAAGTCATTTACATCTTTTTCCTCAGTAGGCAGGGAAAATAATTGAAATAATGCAGTAGTAGCCTAGTTCTAGGAATGCCTCAAGCCATATTTTCAGATTGGGAGAACTGTGAGATTATGGTCCTCACTCTTTTGAAGGAAAATCTAAACAGGCTGAGGAGAGGAGAGATTCAGGGCAAGAAAAAGAGCCTGCCTTCTTTCAGAAGATGGAAAAAGATTTCTTTAGGTACAAACTAAGAAATCCCAGTACAATGCAACTGAAGGCTTGCATAAGTGCACTCAAGATTTCTTTAGGAGAAAAAAGAACCCAATTCACTGTGACAGATTTTAATGTCTCAGTTAATATTTTCAGGCCACAAGTTTAAAGGAAAACAATAGTGATTTTTACTACTGCCTTAAATGACTATAGAAAAAATCAGTTAATTAGTTTATGTAGCTAAATGTGTTAATTACAAATAATTATAATCATTTCAGAATTTCCACTCATACAAACTGGAAAGCTATGTAATGCTTAACTGGCTGCATTTTAATAATACCAGCTGGAAATACAGCCTGATGTCAAACATCAAGACAGGAAGACTTAACTGCAAGACAACTCCACAGCTGTTTTTTGGGCAACTTCTATATTTTTGGGGGGTGGGTTTGGCATGTATCCTTCAAACAAATACCCATAATACCACACACACCATTCCTAAAGCAATTAGGATCATCATGCAAATTCCTAAGAAGCATATCCACAATCCTTACCAAAATTTTATTTATAGTCTTTTTGTGTAGGCAGGAGGTTAATTAAAAAACAAATTACCTTGCTAGCTTCCAGCACAGTACTCTGGTCTTGATTTCGTGGCAGTAGTTGACCGGGTAAAATTACACACAATGTTATACACATCAAGACCCAGGTTACACAGAAATTCTTCAGGTTTATGCTGCCTACAATAAAATACAATAAGTTAGCTGATAAATGACTTGTTGGCTAGTAATATTGGTATGTGCTTTTAATTTAGTGTATAGAGTTAAACATTTACACATGAAGACAAGTTTCACATTCAGTCCACTTTTTAAACTACTTCCTACTAACACGTTCAGGTTTAGCTAGTACAATAATCAAAAAGCTTCTAAATAGAATAGAACAGAACTCTTTCTTTCCACAAGTATTGACTAAACACCACAAATACAAAGACATTTGGAATGTAAATTTCATTCCATTTGTCCCAAAGGCTTTGTTGTTAATACAGGCCCATCCAGCAAAGCACTCAGGTACATGATTAACTAAGCATATGAGTGATCCCACTCAGGTCAGTGGGACTACTCAAGCTTAAAGGTAAGCATGTGCTTAGGTGACTTGCTGGATTGGGGTACAGTCACCTACAAAGGATTTCAAAAGAGCAGAAAATATTATAACTAATTCAGGAAATAAGGTAACTCTTGTATTAAAATATAATGGTGTCTACTGACTCCAGATGAAATCAGCACTCCTCTGTGCCAGCAGTTGTACTGATATACAGTAAAGAGAAAGTCCCTGCCCTGTGAGTTTGCAGTCTAAATAGCCAAGACAAAGGACGTATTACTATTTCCATTTAACAGATGGGGATCTGAAGCACAAAGACTAAGGCCCAGATATTTAAAGATATTTAGCTGGTGTTGCACTCTCACTGACTGTCAATGGGATCTAGGCTTCTAAATCACTTTTGAAAATGAAAGTCTCATAAATCAGTTAGACATTGCAATACTGAGAGCTGCACCAGCCAGCCAGCTTTAAAAAAACCTGGCCCTAAACGACTTTCCCAAAGTCACGCAAGAGTCTTGGGTAGAGCTGGGAACTGAATCCAGATCTCTGGAGTCCCACTCCACCTCCTTAACCTCAAAACTATCCTTCACTTTCTAGTTAGGCATGAGTGTGACTGAAAAAGGGCATAGCAGCTGGAACTGTGAACTTCCTTTTATTTTTTTTAAAGTGATGAAATAAGAACAAGGAAAATCAGAACTAGGGACATACCATGTAATCTTGGTCTTGATGTGGTTAGATATTGCATGGATTGAAGAGCAGTTCCATATCTGCTGCCCTTGGTTCTTTATTCAGCTGGGCACATCCAGGTTGTAACTCTGCTTTTTATTACCTTTATTAGACCTTTAAATATTTATATTTTGACTTCAAAATGTTTCTGCTGCTATGGTCAGGTATGCTGTTCTTCCTGAGCTTTTGCAATTTGAACAGAACTTTGACTGCTATTGCAATATAAATGGAAGACTGAAAATTTTCCAAGATTGAACACTATAATTACTGGCAGAATTTTATGAAGCAATTCAAGTAATTTCATTCCTTTTCCATTGGGTCTTTTTGACTATGTATAGTTACAGATAAAGAACACATGAAAATGTCAAGATATTTTATGTAGTTAGCAAATACAAAATAAAAAGTCCAACTTTGGTCAAAATCAGGGAACCTAACTGAGCAGAACCTAATGGAAAGAAACGCAAGCTGTCAATCTTCTTTTACATATGTTCAGATAGCTGAAAATAGATAGTAAAACTAAGGAATAAGCTAAAAGTAAGCAACTAGATTCCACAAAAATTATTGCATTTTTTAAACATCTATATAAAGTGACAGTCTTACACAGAAAATACTCACAGCTATTACAATATTTTGCCACAGAATATGTAAAATTCTGAACAGACTAGTTGAATTTAGGGACAAATATCAATTACTCTGCAAAAATTGTAAGTCATGCCCTAAGTAGCAAGAATGGGATTTTCACAGGGGCCTAAGAAAACTTTAACTGGGATTTGGGTGCTCACCTCCTTTTAGACTCCTCTGAAAACTCATACTTAAAAGTTCAAGAAAAGAATATCAAGGACCAAAGTATTCCATTTCATATTGTGGTAAATGAATTAATTGTTGAAAATCTTACATTTTGTCGTCTTCTGATTCTTGAGCTTATAGTAGGCAAACTGTGAGATCACAATTATGTCCATGTTAACATAAAAGATGGCAGTGACAATCTAAAATAAATCATAAGATGCACCTTCTTATGCATTCAACAAAACAGGACAGTCTTTCTGGAAATGATTTACATGATGTAGAAAACACAGAGAAAAGTGCCAAAATTTTGCAAAAAACAACTGGTTAGGATACAAACCCAGGAAAAGGGGCAAGGTCTTCAAAGGATATCATTGGAATCTCCATCATGGGGGGTTTTTAAGAGCAGGTTAGACAAACACCTCTCAGGGATGGTCTAGATCGGGGTGGGCAAACTACGGCACGCGGGGGGAGGAGTTTGGATAGGGCATGGGAGTCCTGAGGGTCTGTCAGGGGGTGAGGGTGTGGACAAAGGTTGGGGCAGTCAGGGGACAAGGAGCAGGAGGGGTTGGATGGGATTCTGAGGGGGACAGTCAGGGAGTGGAAAGTGAGAGGGGTTTGATGGGGGCAGGGCCAAGCTGTTTGAGGAGGCACAGTCTTCCCTGACCCAGCCCTCCGTACAAGTTTTTAACTCCAATGTGGCCCTCGAGCCAAAGAAAGTTTGCCCACCCCTGGTTTAGATAATAATACTTAGTCCGGCCTTGAGTGCAAGGAGCTGGACTAGATGACCTCTCGAGGTCCCTTCCAGTTCTATGATTCTGTGATTCTAACTTGGAGAACTGGTTTGAAATCAACAAGATGCAATTTAATAAAGCCAAAGTAAAGCAAAGTACTTCACTTCGGACATAAAAATCAATATACAAATACAAAATGGGGAACAACTGGTTAGTTAGGTGGTAGTACTTCAGAAAAGCATCTTGGGTTATAGTGGATCACATCTGAATGTGAGCCAACAATGTGATGCAGATGTGAAAATATTCTGGGGTGTATTATGACATAGGAGGCAAATGTTGTAGTATGACATAGGAGGCAAATCTTCTGCTCTTCTCCACACTGGTGAAGTCTCACCTGGAGTACTGTGTCCAGTTTTAGCGTCCACACTTTAGGAAAGATGTGGACAAACTGGAGACAATTCATGAGAGAGCAATAAAAATGTTCAAAGAGAATCTGACCTATAAGGAAAGGTTAAAAAACACTGGATATATTCAATCTTGAAAAAAGAAGTTGTGGGGGATCTGGTAATTCTTCAGATATGTTAAGAGCTGTTATAAAGAGGACTGTGATCAATTATTCTCCATGTCCTCTGAAGGATATTAGGAAACTCTTTCTAACTGTAGGGACTGGAATAGGTGACCAAGGGGGGTTGTGAAATTCTCTTTGAGGTTTTTAAGTACCAGTTAGACAAACAACTGTCAGGGAAGATCTAGGTCTAGTTGGTCCTGCCTGGGTTGGGAATGGTTCCTTCCAGTCCTACATTTCTATTATTCTAGAACAATTTGATTTTGTTGTTAGACTACAAAAAGTTAATTATCAGGGGTAGCTGTGTTACTCTGTATGCACAAAAACAACAAGGAGTCTGGTGTCACCTTAAAGACTAAAAGATTAATCAAAAAGTTAATTGACTCCACTCATTCCCAACCTGACTTATTAGGGAAACTTACTTTGAAAATAAACTGGAAAATGCCTACTGAACTTCTTGTCAAATACAGCCCATTTAGCCTACTTAAATGCTTAATTGTGTGAAATGGTTTATGCAATACAAGTAACAGCATAAAGGGAACTAGTTGATGATACAGAATCACTCCCACTGTGCTAACAAAGCCACACAATACAAACTTATAAAAGGGTGATAATTCCTTTTCTAGTATCTCTCTCTCTCTACAACAGCTAAAAAGATATATTTTCAAAATGATAAATCATCATGTAGAAAGGCTGATTACCTGACTTGGCAGTTGATTTGTTAAATAACAGCCTATGAAATTTGTAAGGTCCCCACCAATCCAACACAGTAAAAAGCTCAGAGAGAGTGCTTGGTCCACTCTTCCATTCTGATAAGCAACATAAAGTTGACTGTGGAAAACAGAAATCACAAGAAATGCAAACATGAAATGTTTAACTTCTTTAAATACATTTTACTTTAAAAAAGCCCAGTCTACAGGAAATTCCTCATGAGGGACTAAATGACTAAACTAGTATTTTGAAAAAAATAAATCCAGCTCACTATTTCTGGTTCTCTCAAGCCTAGAAACAAAAGGCTCAACCCTGTCCCCAATACTTCTTGCTTGCATGAGCTATTTTTCCATGACCTGGAGTAAAACACACCATTTGTTGGACAGCAGAACCAAGCTATTAGTGTTTGACCTACAGTGCTGTAATAACCATCTTTAGTAAGACTGAAACTAGAAAAACATTCATATTTAGCAATAAAATAGCTAGGGATATACAAAGCTTCTATGACAGAGGATATGATTAGGCAGATTAATGCAATGCTCACCAACATCACAGTTTTAATGTAAAGATGTCTATCAAATATTTCGGAAGCTCAAAAATGGTTTTATTCTGCATTATTTCCAGACACCCTTTACTAGTTCAGTAACTAATATTCTCCTTATGTGGACAGATTTTTTTTGTTTTGGACTTGATTCCGTTTAGTTGAGGTATTTTCACCTACTCAATTCCTGCCATCCTCTACCTGCATATTTGAAATATGAACTCAGCATAAGCACCTCACACAGTATTGCAGAAATGATGACTGATATTCTCTTTCTGACCCTTTCTTGGTCCCAGTGTCTATTGACCAGCAGCAGTAGGATAGTATGTGTGAAATAACACAAGATTTAAATAAATATTAGTCCACTCTCTACTGAAGTCCAGGAGGTGAGGGTGATATAAGCCATGTATGCTACCACTTCTTTTTGTCGGCCAGACTTATGTCCCTCAGCTGTGTGGAAAAAACCCCCACCCCCCTGAATGATGTACATTTGGCTGGCATAAGTGGTAGTATGCACTATGCTATGTTGGTAGAAGAACTTGTCCTGTTGACATAAAATCACCTCCATGAGTTGCGGTAGTTATTATGTCAATGGGAGAGCTCTCTCCCATAGGCGTAGATCTCTCTCCCATAGGCGTAGAGCTTAAGATCCCATATGAATGATCTTACAATGGTGCAGCTGCATCGGTGCCACTGTAAGCTCGCTAACGTGGACATGGTCTTATTCTCATTTGTTCTCAGTGGCAGAGATTTGTGTCAGATTGGCACAATAGAATAAGTACATCATGCTCCTTTGCCAACCACCAAATACTGTTCTAAACATGAACATCATACTACTTTGGCATATGCTATTATGCAGATGGAAACAGAAATGTATCCAAGATCAACTTAAAAAGGCAGCTTTTTAAAAAGGCTTCAGGCAAGATTATTCATGTGAATCTGAAGACTGCTTAAGATTTTAAACTTACGGTAGTGCAGCAAACAGAAAACAGACAATGGAAATCAGTCCTATAACAACACTCCAGTACTCCCACGCATTTTCTACACATTCTTCCAAGAGATGCCAAATCCATGGTGTTCCATTTATACACGATCTCCTATTCTCTACCGGAGAGATATTGAAAGCATGTATATACAGCTGAGGATCCATCAGTCAAGTGCTGAGATTCAATTTCAGAAGTTTATTTTTGGCTCTGTTTTTACCCCATGCAAATCCGCAAATCCATTTATCAATGCTGAATATCCTCTCTTTCAAAAGACCTCCACATCCAGATGGATGACTTGATATAGCAGATATTTCCAATCTTCTAAATGGACCTGCCAAATTCAATGACACAAAATACAGTCAGTGTGAGTATATCATTTTAAAAGACCAAATCAAAGTTTTCAGTAATTTGGCCACAGGAAACATTGTTTGGGAACATAAAGTCGAACAGAATAAAACTGCAAATATAGACTCTAATCCAAAATGCACTTGCTTATATTTACTGCTTATTAAAAAGGACAAACGACATTGTCCAGAACTAGGTATTACACAAGCAAATATTGTACGGGTTACTCCACACAATGTACAAATGCATAATCCTAACTTACATTACCTGTGGCATTCTAGTACCTGGGTCTGCTTTTGGCAGAGACTGAAAGTTGTGCAGTGGTCCCAAACTTGAATAGATCTGTAATGTGAAAAAACTGTACACTACAGGATAACGTAAATCAAACAACTCACTTCCCCTTCAGACCAAAGCTAGGTTTTGAACCCAGGCCTCTTAGGGTAAGATTAGCCCAATGAAATAATGGGCTACCAAATACTCCTTTTAATGATAATGTCTCAGATTGTGAACCCCACATTCACATTTGTGAATACTCACATGAATATCCTCACAGACTTCAATGTAACTGCACATGTAAGTATTGTTTACTAGTACAAATAAGGGCTTCATATTCTAGCTTTCTGATATGTGCATGCGTTTTAAAAAAAATCAGCTACAACAAAATTTGTTCATGATATTAGATAATTAAGAATAGGATTCTGTTTAAACTTGGTGTGGAGTCTAAATCACAAAATATTGATGTCTTGTAACTTTCTAAATAAATCCTTCAGAATACATTTTTTTGAATCAGGCCACAAAACATCATACTCACAATGGATTTCTAAAATTTGTTTTCCTTTTGTTATAAATTTGCCAAATTGTATATTTCTGTATTTCAAGTAAAATACCCAGTATTTCAAAATTGTTTTTTGTTGTTTGCTGGTAAGTTACATTTCTAACTTGAAAGGCTCAAGAAACATCAGTTTTTCTGCATACAAATAAGGCATTTGTGTGCAGAAAAACTGCAGCACTGAGTAAAATCACTGAGCTTTCAGGAAGTACAAGTTTATCTTCAATATGCCATTGACTAGTATCATGGAATGAACTAGAAAACAAGCTTTCCAAGAGTTGTGGAGATGTCAGTAGCAACTCCAGAGTGAAGCCTGCATGAAGATACCACATGTACAGAGTCTGAATTCCATGTATCGTACATGAGGGAGAGGGGCTGGGAGGGGAATTACATGCATCAGCACCACACTGATAAATCTTATTCTTAGGTTAATGACAGAATTTCATGAAAGTAATTTCAGGTTTCTAGAGATTTTATACATATACTTCCATCCAAGTATATAGCACAAATGATTACTATCTGTGTGAGAGCACACAATTCTACTCTAAGTAACACAGAAACATGTTAGATTATGTAGCCAGTCTGTAAGGGATTGGGTTGAAGCTGTTTTTACAATATAACAAGCTATTTTCAATGTCTTTTGAAATCTTACCGGTTGATGGCATAAAATAAATGCTGAACATTACAAAACTAGGATTAGCTTTACCCTCCCAGGACCTGTTCTATACTTCCATGAGACTTCTGGTAGCTGTGTCATCATAATGTGGTGCAGGCTGGAGCATCACACTGCAGATGGAGCTGAATGGCCTGGGAGTATGGAGGGGGGACTGAAGTCACATGACCTAAAAAAAAAATGTTGACATTGTACTGAATCCCCCCCGTTTAGCCTGGCTAGTGAATTGTTCAGTGCTTATTGCTGAAGTTACTGATCTTTGTAGCCATTTCTGCAAGTCATTTTTAAACTTTAACAACTGTGTATAGATGGTTAGAGGGGAGACTGGCATAAGACAGATACAATTTATATTCGTTTTTGTAGCGGGGCAGTCACCCTGCTCTGGTCCTGAAGGGGTTAAAACAGCCCTGGGAAAGGGCTGCCCTGGGGAGCTAATAGAGTAGCCTGATTGGGGAAGGAGGCACAGCTGGGCCACGTGCCAATGAGGCCACAGCTGGTCCTGAAAAAAGGGCTGTGAGCCAGGAGCAAGTGAGCTTCTCTCTAGCTGTGGAGAGAGAAGGACCTGACTGCGTGGGAGAAAAGGCTATCTGGAGTGGAGCAGGGCTGGGGGAAAGGCCAGAGGAGCTGGGAAGCTCCAGCCTGGTAACTCCCCAGGCTGCAGACCTTGTTAAAGGACTACAGAAGGTACTGGGGCCACAGAGGTGCAGCCCAGACACAGGCAGCTGGTCCAAATCCCTTGCCAATGATGAGTGGCCATTACAGACCGCAGTCTGCCCCAGTGAGTGGGGACTAAAAAAGGGATAGAGAATAAGACGGAGAGTATCTTATTGCCCTTATACAAATCCATGGTGCGTCCACATCTTGAATACTGTGTACAAATGTGGTCTCCTCATCTCAAAAAGGATATACTGGCATTAGAAAAGATTCAGAGAAGAGCAACTAAAATGATTAGGGGATTGGAATGGGTCCTATATGAGGAGAGATTAAAGAGGCTAGGACTTTTTAGCTTGGAAAAGAGGAGACTAAGGGAGGATATGATAGAGGTATATAAAATTATGAGTGGCACGGAGAAGGTGAATAAGGAAAAGTTATTTACTTGTTCCCATAATAGAAGAACTAGGGGCCACCCAATGAAATTAGTGGGCAGCAGGTTTAAAACAAATAAAAGGAAGTTCTTCACACAGCGCACAGTCAACCTGTGGAACCCCTTGGCTGAGGAGGCTGTGAAGGCTAGGACTATAACAGGGTTTAAAAGAGAACTGGATAAATTCATGGAGGTTAAGTCCATTAATGGCTATTAGCCAGAATGGGTAAGGAATGGTGTCCCTAGCCTCTGTTTGTCAGAGGGGGGTGATGGATGGCAGGAGAGAGATCACTTGATCTTTACCTGTTAGGTTCACTCACTCTGGGGCACCTGGCATTGGCCACTGTCGGTAGACAGGATACTGGGCTAGATGGACCTTTGGTCTGACCCAGTACGGCCTTTCTTATGTTCTTATGACTAAATGCTGACTGGCAGTAGCCACTGAGGCAAGGTGGGATTAAAGGGTTGGGGGTTCCCCTGGGAGGGGAAACACAGAGTGTGGAGGTACTGCCAGGGGGAAGAACCCCAGGGTAAGGGGGACTGGGGTCTGGGATGGACATGGGGGCCAGCGGCAAGCAAGATACTGGCCTGCAGAGGGTGCTCTGTGCTGGAAAAAGAGCTAATTCCCAGATGACCAGCAAGAGGTACTGCATGGGTGAGCTGTTGCATTGCTACAGTTTTAGATACATTTGCCTGATCTTGCACCACTGAAGTCATGTACCACACCAATTGTTAGGCATGATGCCAAAGGACAAGTATCTTAAATCATCCAGAAAGTATTACTGTGAAAGATTCTTACATTTTGTAACGGTTGGTTAACAAGTAATGATCTGTGCACCAATGCCACCCATATAAACTGAACATTTAGCTGTCCATATCCATTTCTCACAATGCCTATTTCACAGATCTGTAGACTGGGTTAGATAATGGAGCAATTTGATTAAACTATGATTCCAATGCTGTAGATCTATGTGGATATTCAGTCTAAGCAAGCTAATAAGGACTCAGTCACCAGACTTCACTGTTGGTTAATCTGCCCTCTTCCACCATGGTGCACCCTCTAACCCCCAAAAAACAAACCTACAGCCATTACAGAAAACCAAACATTTCAAAAGGTGGTGGGGACTAGATGGGCCACAAACACTTCCCAGGTGAATGAAATCTTTGGCCTCCTGCCACACAACACATTTAAGGCATGTGGTTATTCTGGGATTATTTTTACTTAACATTTACATGGTACCCTAACTTCAGTTTTGGCAACTCCAGTGTATTTGTTATACGTCTTGCAATAATTGCTTGTTTCTCTTAAAGCTTCAGCCTTTGGAGTAATTTTGCACACTCTAAAAGTCATGACAACAAAATCATCAGCTCTGTTAGATGCTGGGACTTCTGTATGCTATCCACCCAGCCCTGGTCACTATGACAAATATCTGTTGCTGGTGGGATCCTATTCCTAGGCCAGGGTCAGTGTTCTTCTGTTCCCTTCTGGGGCTCTTTTAACTCAGTTCAGTGTTGCATCGGGAAATGCACTGTAATGGATAAACTCTCATATCTATTATAATGGTGGAATATTGCAGGACTTCCTGGGCTCAGACCAGTTTAGTCCACTTGAGGACACTAATACACCTTTTCTTCCTTTCTGCGCAGAAATTTTAAACTTTTTCCATCAACTTTTTAAAGCTCATGAGGTTCCTTTTTTTCATTAGCTTCCTGAAAACTGAGTACATTCCCTGAGGAGAGACGAGAGGATAAGGAGATAGGTACAACAGAAAGAGGAAAAATGTTGTCTGAGTCACCAGTGATAATGAAAGGAAAAGAAAATGTAAGGAGGCATCAATCTTTTGCTTTCATCACAACTCTTTATGTGCACAGCCTTGTATTTCTGTAAGAGGGTAAAAAAAAAGTTTCCTCTAGATATTTTACTGGATTTTCTTTTAAGATTACTGTACATACTGTAGTTACGGCCATTCAATCTTTGGAAAAATGACTCTAAATTACATGCTGTTTCTACCATAATGAATGACTTAGAACACAGTACATAGATCTCAGAAAGACTTGTAATAAAGGCTTGTCTAATTGAGGAAATTGATCAGAAGAGCTATTGTGCTTTAAATTACCACCCTACCTTATCCCAGAAAACTTCCCTAGGTAGGCAAGCCCTAAAATTATACTGAAGAGAGGAAGGCTGGCCTTGTGATAAAGTAGCTGTATTAAGACTCAGGAGATCTGTCATAAACCTCCTGTCTCCTTGGGAAAGTTGCAGTCAGTCAAATTTTCACAAGTGGCCACTGAGTTTTCAGTGCCTCTCTTCTTGGATGCCAAGCAATGAGACTCCCTTACAGGTGCCTGACTATGAATTTATGGATTTGAAAGTTGTCCTCCCCTCAGTTTCAAATAATAATATTGACTAAAGCCAACTTGAGACTTTGGAAGGGAAATATCAGTTGTGCAATATTTGTATGTACGTATTCCTAACAAAATCAGTGGAACTAGTATATGTGATAATACTTATGACTTATTTCATTCACTTGATCCTCCTATTTTATTCCTACAACTCTTTCATGTTCCTATTTTCCTGAAATAATCCTTTTACTGGTTGCATGCTCTCAACATGGATGATTGCCTCTTTAGGATCATTAATTAAATATGTATGTATCACAAACACTTCCCAGATGAATGAAATCTTTGGCCTCCTGCCACACAACAAAAAGGTGTATTAGTGTCCTCAAAAAACTAAATTTGACTTCACTAAGGAGCTCCCAGTTTATCCTGGTAAAATTCAGCTGGAAAAATAAGATTATTTTTTTTGAAAGGGGACAAGCCACAAGGAGCAAGGTGAGTGGTAGCGGCATGTGGGCTAAATGGCCATCTCATAGGTACATTAGAAGATTGAGAAAACTGGGGGTAGGTCAAACACACGCTCCCCAAATCCATCCCAGAGGCCCTTGGCTTCATTCTCAGTTTTTCAAAGAACTGGAATTCTTCGAAGGTGCCAGTGGGAGACCTGGCATAATAATGTATAGGGTGGTTATTAAATTTTTTTGTATTGTGATCCACTCAGAAAGAATTTTGTCAATATCATTCTCCTAATCCTGAGCCCCTATCTTTCCTGAGGCAACTATAGTACTGGGTCAGAATAAAAAGGAATGAAGATGTCTTAAAAGCTGGCAAATGAAAATAACTTAACTTTAATCTGGATGCTGATGTTATTTTGTTACACATACTTCATGCCTCAGCTCTATTTCCTGTATCTGAGGTGGGCCAGAACTTTACATTTAGTTCATTAACTCTCCTTCAATTTGCTCTGCCCCCATGGGTATTTGCTGCACCTCTCTTCAGTATCTATTTGGTGTCTGCTGTAAGGATGATCAGCTGAATTTACACCACAGAGGGCAAAGAAAGGTTGGAGGGAGGCCTGTATGGCTTGGGCCAAAAGGAGATCAAAGCGGAGCTGGTGGAGAGAGGGAAAACAAACCCAAGAGGAGGGCAAAGCACCAGCCTGCCGCTAGCCACCCGGCTTCCTAGGAGGAAATCATCAGGCAAAGGGAGGGAGAAGCCCCAGTCCCAGGCTGAATCTCGCGGGCTTTTCCTGTTACTTAGCGCACCAGAAGGTCCCTTCCGGGGGGCAAGAAGTCCCTGTGGAAAGGGAGGGGAGGAAGTGAAGCCCCAAAGCACAATACACGAGCAGAGATCGCTTGGGGCTGCTCCCCCCCGCGACCCTCCTGCAGGGACGGGGACTCCGGCCCCGTAACCTCACAGCCCAGCACGGGAGGGTCCCCCCCTTGCGCTGAATCCCCAGCGCAACCCCTGCACGGCTCCCTCCAGCCGAGCCCCGGAAGAACGGCTCCGGGGTCCCGCCCCGGCCTCCCTCCAGCCCCTCGCTCCGCACGCGGCAGGGGAGAGCGAACCTGCCTCTGCCGCCGCCCCACCGCGCTGCTGCGCCAGGCCCGGTCCAGCGCCTTCCCCGGCGTCCCACCAGCCGGCCCGGCCCAGCCCCGCAGAGCAGCGGCGGCCGGAGCGGAGCCAGGGCGCCCTCTGCAGGCAGCTGGGGGTGTCTGCCCGGCACACGGCGAGCACACCGGAACCACCGGCTCGGCACACAACACAGGCCCTCGCTGGCGCAATGCCCACCCAGAGGGAACCACACAACACACACAATTGGCATACACACCCACACACACACACACACAGCTGTGCTCTGACACTGGCACGCAGCCAGGAACTCTGTCACGCACTGACATCATACCTTGTCACCCAACATAAACAGACCTATAGAAAACATACAGGCACCGGCCACGCTCTGACTCATAGTACACGTGTAGCGATAACATACACATTCACTACCAGAGTCCCCCGGCGGCTCTGATACAGATACCAATTGCCCCAGACACACATACGTCATATACACGTGGCGTACACTCACAAGGGGGGGCACTATCCGTACACACCCTGAGGCAACACACTGAATTGTACCAGTCATGTGGAACACGGTGTCATTTCATGTCCTATCTCCATTAACCCCAAGTAACGTTAGTTGTGGAGAACAAGGAAAGGGATTTTCATCTCCAGCTGATTTGTGCTTAAAGGTGTCTTATGGTGTCAGGTATCCGGGGGGTGGCTGTGTTAGCCTGCAGAAGAAGACTGTAGGCATCTGTGGGGTTTTTACCCACAAAAGCTTAAGCTCAAATAAATCTGTTAGTCTTTAAGGTGCCACCGGACTCGTTGTTTCAGTGGTTTATGACACTTTCAGCTGCCAAGGTCTGAATATATAACCCTTTATTTATTTATTTTTACTTTTTGTTGGTGCTTAGCATATTCTGAACATTTTCGAGGAATAGGTCACTCCCTGACTTCTGTGTGCCCAATAACTTTAAGGCATCCCCTACTCAAAAATGAACTTGTAATTATTTGGTTTCTAGTACTGCCCTCTGCTGGATGGAACATATATTTTGCCACATACTGTTTATCGTGGTGATGTCAACACGATGAACTGCAAACCCGTCCCCGGTGATAAATCACATTTATCATGCACCACTGACTGCCTCACTTGCACTTTGCTCATTAATCCATGTCCACTGTAACTTATTGCAAAACCCTGAGCCATGTTCAAACAGCTGCCAGTTTTTAAAAATAACTTCAAATCTTGGCCCAGTGACAGGTTTAAGATCCAGCATCTCGTGAACCTAAAGCTATAGAAACAAGTGCTTTGGAGAAGCTGGAAAGTACTCTGCGATTTTTGCAACTGTTTGAGGCTCAGATTAATAAAAGTGCTGAAGCAGGTGCTTTTCTGAATAGGGATGCTTTATTAAATCAGGAATCAGAGAGGTAGCCGTGTTAGTCTGGATTTGCAGAAGCGACAAAGAGTCTTGTGGCATCTTAAAGACTAATAGAAGTATTGAAGCACAAGCTTTCATGGGCTAGTACCCGCTTCGTCGGATGCATGCAGTGCCACATGCTAGTACCCATAAGTGGGTACTAGCCCAGGAAAGCTTATGTTTCAATACTTTTGTTAGTCTTTAAGGTGTCACAAGACTCTTTGTCACTTATTAAATCAGGACATGAATGCTGGATACGTCATGCAAATTCCCAGTTGTCTTGCAGTGACTGCATACAAATATAAAATAATCTCACAAATATGGCCTCAAAATGTGGCAAATTAAGTTGTATTTGGTTATTCTGCCCTAGACAAGTGAGCTGAAGAAGTGGTAGTTACAGCTCAACTAGTAGAGAGAGAGCGGTTTCATACCACCCATCTATCCTAATCTGATAAATAGTAGTAGTGTCACACAGGTTTCAGAGCGGTAGCTGTGTTAGTCTGTATGAGCAAAAAGAACAAGAAGTACTTGTGGCACCTTAGAGACTAACAAATTGATTTGGGCATAAGCTTTCATAGACTAAAACCCACTTCAAGGTGCTACAGGTACTCCTAGTTCTTTTTACATAAATAACAGTTCATTGCATGTTTCTGACTAGCAATGGATACTAAAATTAAATTTGTAACATCTGATAGTTTGATGATCTGAGTTCAGTTCCTAGAGAACAGATGTCTCTACCAAACACCATCACCACAATTGGTACTAATTGGCACCCTTCCTGGCTGTGTCAGTAGAAAGGCCAAGCAATGAATGGGAAAGGGGACTGAACTACTTTCTCATACCTAGAGGTGGATGATTAGCCTTGGTATAAGGTATCAATTTACTCTAGGGATGAACTTGGTGTGGTCTTTCCAAATCTGGGCTGTACTCTCTCTGCTCTGAGGATACACAGAGGGCTATAGTTTCCAAGGCTATCAGTCTAACACCTTTCACTAGCAGTGAATCCACTAAATGAGAGAAATAAAAATGTACTGGGATTTTTCATGGTTGCTATGCCCTCTGAATACTGTGGTGACATTTCTGATGTCTTTAGAGCCTGTACTTTATATTGTTGACACTTAATGGTATCTGATATATTTTACATGTTACTGGCTACTCTTAAATGCTACCTTAGCATTTCTCTAATAATGGCACAGAGATTATAAGCCAAGATACTAAACGGTCTAATGTACAAACCTGTGATTTTCATAAGAGGTGTATTGTAAAGATGTATATTTTAAAAAATTATTTTAAGAGGGAAGAGTGTGTTATATAAAATACTGAATATTTAGTAAACTTTTGCTTCTTATTTTCATGAAGAGCCTTTATTTCTATATTGTTTGTGGCCTGGATAATCAGTATAAGGTTGGGAAAATGCATAGACAGGCTTCAGAGTCTATTGTTCTGGTGTAATTGCTGCTCAACCAATCACTTACTGTTGTTTTTGGCAGCTGAGCAGGCTTTGCCTGGCACTGTAAATTTCCCCTATTTATGTCTATGAGACTCATCTGTTGCTGACTGGCAAAAGCAGGCAGCTTCTTATACATGTACAATAGGAGCTAGACTATATAATAGGAGCTAAAGCAGTGATGTAGCTACAGATATTGGAGCTCAGGGAAAAACAACACACCTTGTAAAACTGGATTAAAATTGTTCTGTGGGCCAAAGTTTAAATAATAATGACATTATGCCCAGGAATGGGGGGAGTTGGAGAAGATGATAGGCCATTGACAGTTGGATAGATAAAGATATCAGGGGAAATTGTTGTTCTTCTGAGTTTTCCAGCTGATTCATGATGCCCAATTTAAATGCAGCCTCCTATTTTCCTCTGAGAAATCAGTTGAAAATGTTCTCTGCAGAACTGGCTGATTCTTCTGAGCACAAGGCCCAACCAATAGGAACCGCAAGCCTGGTTTTCACAAGTGCTGAGTACCTGCAGCTTCCATTAATTGCAATTTGATTTGTAGGTGCTCAGTACTTCAGAAAATCAAGACCCTTATGACATCTACCATGTGAATTTCCATATGTGACCAGCCTCAAAGAACCAGGATTGAACATGAACTACATTGCACACAGTAGTCTGATAAAACATACAGATAACAAGAGCAAGAAAAACATTTAGCAAAATACCTCTACAAAGAGTTCATGAAACCAAACAAAATTTGAGCAAGCCAGTGACAGATTCTGGAAACAGTTCACACTCAATCCAAGAAATATTTAGAGCATTTTGATTATTCTTGTTAAAATATTCATACAGCTCTAATGCCCAGGTCTCACAGCTCATGTCAGAGGTAAGTGTACTGGTAATTGTAGATTTTCAGTTCTTTTGCTATTCCATTGTTTGTTTCCAACATCCCCCTCCCCAATTTTGCAAAAATAAAATTGGTCATAAGGAAAACAGAACAAAACTATATTTCACATATGGTGTGGTAAAACATCAGGGGCCAGTTTACTCAGACTTGAAAATGTACGTCTCTCTCAAGTCATGAACTATAATTCCTGATGTCCATTGAAAAAAATGTTTAAGGAGAAGATGATCTGCTGAATGAAAGCCAATTATTTTATAATATAAACTACATTTTAAAAAAAAGTACTGTATAACATTATATATTTATAGATACAATTTTGTTCAACTGTCACATCACAGAATGAATTATACATTAGTCCAAGGGATTTAACATTTATGAATGTCTTTGTTGTCTTGATATTAAAAAATAAAGTATCTTCATTGTCTATGTTTGCATGACATGTTAACTTTTGTATCAGTGGCACAGAGCAGAGCTGTAGTTACCAGCCTCAAGGAAACATTATATACACAATGGGGTTTATCACTTTTTAAAGGTGAAATAATGCCAACATAATTTTGATATGTTCTTTTTTCCAACCCTGCTAAAAAGGCAGTGATATTTTTAAAATTAAAATGTTTTGAATTTATTTGCAGGGATAAAATGGAACTGATATTTGAAATTATTTAGAAGACAGTGCCATCTCTACCTAGCCTACCTGCTGCTAGAGTTGCAAGAGTTTGCAAAGCTCATTGGACCAAGCAGACCTAATTGCAAGTATTAATAAAAGTGTGGAATTTGGATTTAAAACTAAATTTAACAAACAAGAGATTTAAAGATGAGGTTCAAAGCTGTCTTTCATCAGATTTAACCCTAAAAATATTGAGCCAGCTTTTCTTGTACAACCCTACTAAAGTTAATGGATTGAATGCATGTCTTTGACTTCAATGAGACAGCATCCAGTCATGACAGCAATGAAATTAACTCATAATCCCTATTTATACTGTCCTGGTGCATTATCCTGACAGGTGTTGAGCATGAGGGTCCTGATCTAGTGAAGCATGTGAACACATGCTTAACTTTAAGCATGTGTGTCTCAATCCAAAGCCCACTGCAGCCTATGGGCATGCTCCTATCCATTTCAATGGGTAGTGGATCAGGCTTGTGCATAGTATAGAATTCAGTGTGATTATTACTCACATAGTTAAACTTTTAAGTGCTTTGCTGGATTGGGATCCAGGACCTCAGACTAGCTTACCTGCAAACTATTGCTATCAGGCTTCTAATCTGTATAATTTTTATCTCCTTTCCAGCTCTCTTTCTTCACTCTTATTCTTTTTGACAAGCGAGAATCATGGACAGTCATTTTCTTTTATGTGAGGAGCGGAAGGGTAAACTAGCTTGAGCAGAAGGAATGAACTACTTTTATGGTTCAACTCAATTGGACTGGATACTAGAATTCCAGCTCCTAATCTGAGATCTAAATTGCCCCATTGCCCCACAAGTCTAGCTGAAAACCCCTCCACCTTAATGCAATTACAAAATGATTATAACTAGTACTCTGCTGAGTATCCCATGTACAGTAGATGTTTTGAAATGAGTTTGCACCTTGCCAATGTAAGATTAAATGTGGTTGAAATACCATTTATCTTTGAAAGTGTTAATCTGATTTCTCTCTATTTTATACTTTTTCTCCCTAATGTATTTGACAGTGAAATTGAATCATTTTTACTGCAGAGCTGAGCATGAAAGGTGAACATTCAATTTGCTATTTCTTGATTTTTATGCAATGTGTATGCTTGAGTACTTGATAAATTCAAACCTTGTGGGAAAAAACTACAGAATCATATTGTGAACACAAAGGACCAGATGTTGCCTTATATAATAGAGATTATTGGTTTGCATTTTTAATTTACAAGGAAAGAAATGGATTCTCTGCAATATATTGTGAAAGTTCAATGAGTCTTATTTGTATTGGAGTACTCACTAGTAGCTGTGTGACAGTTTGGTGGGATGGTGGGCATGGAGGTGATATGATTATCCCGGATGCAGCAAAAAGGACATGGAAAGAAGAAATAACAAACATGGAGAAGTTCGGGGATCATGGAAGCTTGGTGAAGCTGGGGACAATTCTGGATAGAATTGAGGAGGTGGGAGATAAATATTAACTGGCATTTATCTCTTTATAGGCCAGTGAGTTCATGCAAAAGAGACCTGTTTAATTATGACAATTTGTTTTTTCTCTCTTTTTAGAGCTCAGTAACTTATTGCTGGAGTGTGCACACCAAGCTATGCAAATACTAGTGGGAGTGGAGATAAGTTTTAAAACTGTATTCTGGGCTGAGAAAATGGAGACAAAAATTCATGAAATACTAAAATAACCTTTTGAAAAGGGCCAGTTTATGATTAAATTGTGTGTGAAAACTAGGTAGCCTAGGATTATGGAACTGTTTGTAAAATCTGTTCTCCTAAACTATATTCCAGATAGTTACGTTCACAATTTTTTTACTCAGATCAAAAGTTAGACAGGGTGAGGTCAAAATATGGCTTATAATAGAATATCAGTGCGCCCCTAGCTAGCATGTCATGACTGTGCCTCCTTAATAATAATAGTAATTAATAATGACACAATCTTCTGAACACTGAGGGTCTTTTATCTGTACTGAAGTCTTCTACTGCAAAACTAGCAAGCAAAAATCTGTACCAGCAAGGAAGCTACATAGCTACATTGCATCTGATCTGAATTCATGTAAATAATTTCTCCTTAAGAGATATTTTCCTTCTGCGTTTATTTTTTAATGTCTGCCTTCCCTGAACCACTAAGTAAATGTTACCATAATTTGTTTTTAGGCTCTAACTTAAATTATAATTCTTCAGGGAAGAAATTTTCTTCTTCTTTGTCTTTAAAACACAATGCTCCCCATAGAACTATATAAATAGTAATTGGTAATGAATGTTTGTTCCATATGCACAATTCCTGTTGAGATCAGTGGAACTCCATGGTTCAAGTGCATGCTGATACACATCTAGTTTTGAGATGAACTTTGCCCTAAATTATCATTCTGTCTGTTTGAAAACTACTGTCTGCCAGCTGTGCTGTATGAAACATTTATACTTGCATAGTACACTAGTAACTGCACCTGCTAGGGGCCAGAGAGCTACAGTATTGCAGGGGCATCTCCAAATTGTGAGATCATCTTGTTCTCTAGTGGCTGCAGCTTAATAATTAGGCATTATATCCAGGATAGACTGCCACTCCAGGGCTATGTGGGCTCACGTTTTAGACACCACTACTATAGTATGTGTATTTAAATTAAATTGTTTAATCAGCCGAGAGCAACTGTTTCACACACTTTTAGACATTGTATCTAGAAGAGGGTGGTTGTGGAAGGACAGAGAGAAACACAGAGCATGTTATAGACACTTATTTTCTCTCTTCCCCCTTATCTTTTGAAAAAGTTAGCAAAATTGCTGTATTGTTACTTCTGTGATATTGATACATGTACCTTAATATCCTGTGTGGTTGGTACCACCAGTTCTGGAGGGCAATTCTTATAATTAATCACTTACACAAGGGCTGTATTTAAAGGCCCTAATCAGAATGAGACTATTGTGCTGGGTGCTGTTCAAAAACAAATGATGAGACAGTCTTTGACCCAGACAGCTCATTTCCTGAATTCCTCCTCTGTAACAACCACAGCCCACAACAGACTGAAGCTTTACATCCCTGTACCAGAGAACATCAGGATTTCTTAATTACCTATCTAGGCTGGCTCCTTCTCCTTGTAAGAGCACCTGGAAACAGGACTTCTTGCTCTTCACAGAGAAAAGTCTAAACACCTGTTCGAGCAGCTGGAAACAAGGAGGTGGAATCAGCGCCATGTAAGCACATAGTTTCCATAGACCACAATTTGGGAATTGCCCTACGTATTACAGTGAAATTGGTCTTAAGCTTCCACACAAGGAGCCGGAAAAGGTTGAATACATTTTTATTGGACACCGGTCCAAAGGTCTTTGCTTAAGGCAAGTGGCCTTTGGTACAGGTTTCAACCCATATCAGTACATTAAGGATGGAAAAGTATGTTACAGTCCAAGAAGGGAAGAATGCAGCTGAACTAGCAAAGTACTCAATTTGTAAAGCATGCAGCTCAAATGGCACAAATCCAACTACTCAGTGAAGTTTGATCAGCTCAGTACAGTACATAAGAACCCAGCAACTGAGTTATGCAGCTCAAAGAACACAGTTCATAAAGCATGCAGCTCAATTAGTGAAGCACTATGTAGGTAACAATGTGGGTAGAAATCTATTATTCCAAGTTAATAAGATATGCAGCTCGATGAGCAAACTATGCAGTTGGATAATTAAAATATGTAATTTGATCCCCAAAATATATATACAAAACTGACTAAAATTGCAATTTGTGCATTAATGATAGGGAAAATTTGCTGAGCCCATTAAGGACTACATTGTATGTACTGACAATGGCTTTTGTTTCAGTTAAGGATAAGCATGCTAGAACACTCTCTAAAATGAAATCAGTCATAAAGAAATTGAGTATGCAAACTTTTTCTACTTCTCATTTACTTTATCAACTGTACTGGACCAAGGTACATAGCAGATGTTGTTGTCTTTTGTGATGCAGATGAACTGTTTGAAACACTACAGACTAATAATGAGATTTGTTTATGGCTGCTAAACAAGGCTGCCAGACAACACCACATGCATACCCTCTGATTGGAAGGCTACAGTTCTGAGACACAGTGTCTGTTTTCTGGAGACTACAGGAACAATCCATTAGCTTTTTAGTCTTTACTCAGGGAAAATCTCCCACTAACTTCATCAGGAGTTTTGACTGATTCTGGACTGCAGGATTTGGCCCCTGCAAATAAGCAGCTACTCTCAGTGTCAAAGAATATTAGAGTGGTATGACAGTAATTTAAGTGGAATGTAAGCAACACTTTCTCATTAGAATGGTTAGGAAGTAGGTTTATTAGTTAATATAGAATTTGCTAAAATATTAGGCTAATGTATAACATTTCATCTGTTAGGACAACTTCAAACCCTGCACAAAGTCTATTTAAATCTATGAAATAATATAAGTGTACTCATCATATGGGCAGTTTGCAGTCAAATGTTTTACCGGAGATGCCTGTGGTAAAGTGGCCAATATAAAAAAGGGATTATTTAATACACTTATGTGCCCCATTTTGCCCTACTTTATCTATGTCAGAACAATGCTAGAGGGAATGTCTCTTGGGAGAACAGGAGACTATTCTAAAGGCTACTGAAGTCAATGGGAGTCTTTCCACTAGTTTCAACCCACTTTGGACCAGGCCAGGGGTGGGCAAACTTCTTGGCCCGAGGGCCACATGGGGGTTCAGAAACTGTATGGAGGGCCAGGTAGGGAAGGCTATGCCTCCCCAAACAGCTTGCCCCCCCATCCACTCCCTCACACTTCCTGCCCCCTGACTGCCCCTCTCAGAACTCCTGACCTATCTAACCCCCTCTGCTCCTTGTCCCTTGACCTCCCCATCCCGGGACCCCCTGCCCCAACCACCCCGCTATCCAACCTGCCCTGCTCCCTGTCCCCTGACTATCCGAACCCCTATCCACAACCCCACCTCCTGACAGCCCCCATGGGACTCCCACACCTATCCAACCCTCCCATTCCCTATCCCCTGAGCACCCCCACAACCTTTGCCTCATCCAACCCCTCCCTGTCCCCTGACTGCCCCAAACCCTATCCACACCCCCACCCTCTGACAGCACTCCTGGGGACTCCCATGCCTATCCAACCCTCCCTGTTCCCCATCCCCTGATCACCCCCCATCTCTGCTCCATTCAACCGCCCCCAGCTCCCTGTCCTCTGACTGCCTCCGGGCCTCCCTGCCCTCTTACCATGCTGCTCAGAGCAGCAGGAGCTTGCAGCCACGCAGCTCCGCTGAGGCTGTGGGGGAAGAGGGACGGTCCCACTGTCTGGATGTGGGCCACAGTTTGCCCACCTCGGGACCAAGCCATAGGCTCCCAGAGTGCAGACATCTCTCCCCTCCCAAGACTGAATGCAGCAGGAAGAGGCATCCAAAAATGTGGAGGACTCAGAGCTGAGTCCTAAAAGAAGCTGGATATCTCTTGTTATTTCAGGTGGAATGTGCAGGTATTGAGCCTAATCCTGTAGTCCTCACTCAGGCAAAATTCCCAATGAGTGAACTAGGAATATGGCTGATTAAGGACCAGGTCCACTTGTGTAAATTACTTTCCTGAGTACTTTAATGAGCTTCATAATAGTTTGGCACATAAAAGACACTTTACAAAGGATAATGCTCTCAATGTTGCTCCTTTTGTACACTGGAGTCAGTGGACCTTTTCTGGGGTAATTAATCCACTTGGATTCAATGGGAATATTCACCAAGGTTCTTAAAATTCTTGCAAGGTTCTTAAAATCCTCAGTTCCACTAACTTGAATGAGAGTCTTTGATGGCAACAGCAGAATTGGCACACTGTAGAAATGACTAGTCGCTTAAGGAATGGTTATAGGGCTGAACTCTTATATCATGATAGCTGAGAATAGAATCTGACCCCTTGAGGTTCTGGCTACTTACCTGAACTGGAAGCAAAATTGTTTGAGATTTTCCAATCATTAATCAAACTTGTAAATTATTATTATTATTGGGCAGGATTTGCAACTTCTTTAATATTTCCATCAGTGTTTTGTATTACAGAAGCTACCGTATTCTGCTTGTTTTTGACTGATAACTCTTGTGGTACAAGAAGTTTCTGGGATCCAGTTAGGTTGTGGGGAGACAACTCCCTTCTTGATGTTTTTATCATTGCTATTTGCTTAAGTGTAACAAATATCATGTTTTAAATGGCATCACTCTGACTGTGAAATTAATAGAGCTATCATAGCCCAAGTTGTGTTGTAACAATGGTTAATTATTTACAAGCCAGTCTGAGCTAAAGCAGTACTGTAGCGGTCAGCATTGTCATTATTAAAATTAAAATGCTTTGTCTGAGTACTAGATAGCATGACTCATTTAGGCTAAATGAAATGAATGCTGAATATTCTATTTCTCTTCACCATCATTGTTCACTTAGACACAGCACAACAGCATGTACTTTTTTCTCTAGCAAGATGTTTACTCCAAGAAATCTAATAAATACATAACAAAACAAATAGTTTTACTGGTTTCTTTCAAATAAAAGACAAACCAATTAAAGCTATTTAATTAAAAGCTAAAGCTGAGGATGTTCTAAAATTGAGCAAATTATTTACAGTGAGTCATTTATTTGATAAATTTAGGCCTTTTTTCTATTTGTGAGTTGTATGTGAAAAGCCTTTTGATTTTTTCATTCTTTGAAACTGGTGAACAGGCTCTTTGCATGAAAATATTTAAACTTACAAGTTTCTTGAGAACATTTTGCTTCAACTCTGCCTTTGTTTCTATTTGTAATTCATGGTATATGATTGGTCCCCATGGTCAGATGGTATTGCTTTTGCTCCTGATTGTTTATAAAGTTTTAATCATCCAATCTGAGGAAAATCAAAGAGATTCCAAGATGGCCATCTACATATTTCTGCCACGTGAATACATTGTACAAGTAATCACTGTACATGAACATTCATGAGAACAAAAAATTACTCGAATGTTCACAAAAAAACAAACAAACATTTATGAATAATGTTAAAGCCAGTTGAGCATGAACAAGAAGAGAGGGTAAGCTCGACTGGAACTTACCTGTTTATGAGTGACTATGGCAGTCCAGTAAGATACAAGCATCCTATTAGATTTGACAGCTTTCTTGCCCTTTCATGAATGTCACTCCTGCTGCATATTGATCGGAGAGTGTGCCCTTAATAAAAGGAAGGACATGGTGGATTTTTGTGGTCTCTTCATTTTTATGTTACATGTACTGTGAGGAATAATATTGACATGAGGTCTTGGTGGCTCAGTGAGCTAACGATCTTTCCAGTAAATGCTATTACATGGTGTTCCAGAATCTGATTTCTTTATTTTTAGAAAAATTAAGTCTCTAATTCCTTTGTTCACAAAGATAATTTGTGAACAGAAGGAAAGGGTAAGATTTTCAAAAGACCAAGTAATTTAGGAGCACATGTCCTGTTGGTATCAATGGCACCTGTGCCCTGAAGCTACTCATGCTATGTGTACACCACATACTAGTGTTGGTGGCGTACAGTGTACTTCTAGCTACTACATGTCACAGTGAAAAGCAGGCTGCGTCTCTACTGCAGTGTGTAGGTACATGTCAGTGAAAGGCTTGGGCAGAGGGGAGGCTGTGGGGAAAGGCTGCCTTTTTCTTCTGCCTTCCCATTGCTGGTGCCTTTCCCCACTGCTGGAGCCCTTCTGGCAGCAAGCAGGCAGCGGAACACTACATGGCTGAATGTAGCAGTGTAGATCAGGAGGCACAGCTTGGACAAATAAAGAGATGTGTAGGGTATGTTTGCGAGTACACACCCACATCCTTCAAGTGCATATTTAAACACCTAAGCCTCAGAGTCTACACCACTATTTAAACCCATGCTATACCCATGGGGGCTACGTGACCATGTATGCTACACTGCTATCAAAGGAAGCACATGGTGTAGATATACCCTAAGGCACTTGAGAATATTCTACACTAAACCAGTGCTGTGATGCCTACAGATGGGGGAGCATGCCAAAGGGAAAGCAAAGTTTGAGGAGCCCCGCTGTGCACATATGATAATATTTTTAGCATCTGCACAATCTGCTGTGCTTGGAGTCTCATTTTGGTATCTCAGTTGGACTGAGCATGGACAAGTCCCCATTCCTCTATTCAGTCCCCTAATAATTACTGAATACATTTTTTAAAAAGTGGGAAAAAAAAGTTCTGATCTGATAATCATTTTAGCTGCTGCCAAATAGCTTAGTTCATGGGTTTCCACATCCTAATAGAGATTGTTCTGTGAGCCATATCCCTTCACATTTGTGATCATACTGAGCACCTTTTGAAACAAAGATAACATCGGCTCTCCTTTCATCTATACTTTCACCTCCCTTATCTGTTTTGTTCCCCTCAGCTGGAAACAAGGAGAGGAGGCAGAACTCTGTAATAAGCCAGATCTCTGTGCATATGACCAACAATGATCTGCACAGGATAGAACTGGAATCTCTGTCTAGATACAGCCTGGTACAGGGACAGCACTTGCTCCGTTGCTGATTGTATTAGCTACCAGTGCATCAAGTGCAATGGAAAAGCAGCAGCAAAAGGATTAAGATCTGAATGTGTCCAGGATATAAAGTGTAAAGCTAGGGTTGCAAATCTTTGTTGACGGGTATTCTGAACAGCGATTAGCCATTGAAGCCTCTAGCCAGAACTCTCCCAAGGCCAATCTTATCATTTTTCCCAGTACTACCCACCAGTTTTCTTTCCAATGGCTGTCTCTCTCACCCATAAATGCTTCTCTTTTTTCTTTTTCCCCCACAGCTCTGTTCCTTTCTTTGTTGCCTGGCATGCTCTCCTGCCTGCTATTGTTCATGTTTTGCTTGTTAGTCTATCAGACATTCCTGTAGCACACGACACCTGCATTAATTGCAGTGAAAGGTACATTTCACACTGGGACCACCTACTGGGCTCTACCTCATGACAAGAACATAAGGAGATAGATGAAAAGAGGTGGTCAGTGCTTGTCTTTTCTTTTGTAGTACAGTCATGCAGAAGGTCGGACCTGTGTACATATTTTGAGGCCTGTGATTAGCTGTTCAGCTTTTATGCTTGACTAATGTAAAAATAAAGATACTTTGCATTTCGACAGTTCCTTTAAGATGATGAAGGAAAAGAATGTCACAAATATTGGGGGAAATGCCGCTCAGTCTGAAGCTGATAATATCAGTCAAAGGCAGATTCGCAATGGGAGAGGAACCAAGCCCATTAACTAATTCTTATAACAGCCTGTGTGGCAGGCAAGTAAGATTATTCCCATTTTAAAAATATACTGCTGAGGTGCACAGAGGTTCAGTTACTTGCCCAAGGTGACCCAGTGAATCAATGGCAAAGTACAGAATAGAACCCAGGAGATCTGACTCCCACGCTTCTATTTCAATAACTAGACCGCACTACCTCCTGGGACCTCACATATTTTCATAATTTATTTAGAAAACAATTGTGTGTTTTTCCTCTGGGTTTTAATTTCTGAACTCTTTCGCAGAGGTATTAAGATAAGAAGCTATAATAGTGAGGCTTTCAAGGAGAGGCTTCGAGAACACATGATCATATTTTATTTTTAAATTAAATAGGAATTTTCCTCGGGATCATTAAAAGTAAATGTTCACTTGTTAATTTTCTGTTTGGTTACAAAGGCCATTGTTTGAATGAAGAGGGAAAACATGCTGTCAGAGCTGTTTACAATGCAGTACAAATGAGAGAGCAGACTGGAGGGGATATACATTAATGAGTAAGGGGACTCTGAGCAGTGGGCAATAGCAAGCACAGTCTTTGAAAATGTGTCCTTGCAGTTGGCTGGAACGCTACCTTAGGTGTGCAGAAGGGCAGGCACAAAAGAAGACTAATATTTTCAGTTGCTCTTCAGTTGCACTTCTGAAGAAAACTTTATTCCATTTCACATCCTAAGTGTGTCCCTTAAAATGAAATCTTGGGAAATTAAGACCTTGTTTTTAAGAATTGGTATTGCAAAATCTTCTTTCGTTGCCTTATGGGTCCCAATCCTGTAATGATTTCCACATACATTTACCTTTCCCCACAGTCCCAGTGAGGCCCATGAGACTGCTGACAGTGAGTGAAGTTAAGCACATGTTTAAGATTATGCAGGATTGGGGCCATATATTGCAACAAGACTACTCATGTAAGTGGGTTAATGAAGCTGACTTGTATCTCAGTTTTATAGTAACAGGCACTTTCATAGCACCTTTCAGTTAAAAATGTCAAAGCAGTGTACATGAACAGTCATTAGGTATTGTACTGGTAACATGCTCTGATTTGTTTAAAAGTCCTCTTAAAGGCAAAACAACAGACTGAGAGAAAATAAATCTAACGGTTTTATTAAATCCCCAATATCAAAACATATGTATGACCTTTAAAATGATCATAAAATACAGTTAAAACAAAGAAGTGGAAAACCAACTCTTCCTTTACTTACCTGCTGATAAGTTATGATCTTCAGCGGCAGCTTTCTGAGTGCCATTAACACTTACTCAGTTTTGGATGTTCTCAGCCTCCATAAGGATTTTGTATTTCCTAGTATCACATGTCAAACCCCCAAAGATGTAAGAAGAGGCATGTAGCAGTCTGCCCTATTAGTATTAGTGATCAGGTATGACAGTGAAAACATAGAAGCCTGACCTCAGGTCTTGACTGGAAAAAATAAAAGCCTTTTCAGTTCACCTTCAGTAATAGTTGTTTATGAATCAAGCAAACAGAGCAGATGGCTTTTATCTCAAGGCCACTTCTAATTAAAAGGAGTGTGTTTTGGGGTTTGTTTGTTTTTGCATGAGTTTCTCTGGGTGGCTTAGCATGTAGGTAGTCTGTATAGCACTCACTATCAAAAATGGAGGATATATGCAACTGCATGTTTGCTTTAAAATGAATTTTTAAAAAGAGCTTGTGAAAGGTCCTTCTTGTAGCTGTGAAAAAACAAACGTTCTAACAAAGATGGTACAAACACTCCACCTTCACCCTCTGTGGAGACATAGCCTTCATTCTCCCATGGCAGGCTGGGAAAGTTTGGCTTTATGACTGCATGAAAGAGAGGTTTCCCAATATAGCCTACTTCTCTTGATGATCTTCCATTAGATGCAACCTCTGCTGGCACTGGAAAAACTTCAACCTCAGGATCATCATCTGCTGTTGATTAGGGCTATACCCATAGACTTTCATACATTAAGAAGACAGCTCAGTTTCAGACCATGAAAGAGAGAATATGGTGCATAGCTGCCTTTGGCAATAGTTGTGGCCAATTCACTGAGAAGCTGTAACATACCTGTCCAAGGAAAGAAGGGAAGTAAAAGTAGCCAGTTATGCTTGACCATCAAAGAAAGCATGTACAATGTATGTGTAAAACACTGCTGGATTTAGAAAAGATTTTTCCAGGATAACTGCCAAGCTCTGAATACATGTTACTGGCCGTATCAGTTAGACTTGCCCTGGTGTTTGGTCTAAATTGGGCAAGTGAATTGGCTTATCTCAGTCTGATGAATTGGTGTGATACAGCCAGTGCCAGTTGATACAATAGCTTTCCCTTAATGGGCTCCACTTTTTTTTTCCTTTTGGCTTGCCTACCCTCCATCTAATGAACAGGTTTAATCTCTCACTGATTTCTGACAAGAGGCCCCATAATTTATATTAACTTCTAAAACTTCCTCATACTCTAGGCAGGTTATTCATTAACGGAATGTCACCAATGGCTGTTAGATAAATCCTTTTAACTAATTCAAAATACATATCAAGCTCAGAGAATTTTCACTCGGGTTGCTGCTGAAGCTAAGCTTTGCAAAGAATTAGTTCTGATTTATTTTTTGAATGCTAGAGTTGGGGGAAATGGAGAGAAGATATTTGTTTGCCTGATTCCACATGACAACTCCAGGGTAACTGAATAGACTGTACGGTTGGTTTGACAAGGCTATGCACTGAACCAGCAGCTTCACATACCAGAGAGAGGGGGCGGAAATGGGGACTCTGACAATTCTAATGGATTTTATCAGACTTTCTCTAAAGATGAACTATTTTGTCTTCAGTTGTTAATGTTTTTCAGAGGTTTCCCTTCTGAGAGGTATGAATAACTATCTTAAATGAATATGCATTTGTGTAGGATTTTTCAACAATGAATAAATAATTACTGCAATACAAATGTACAATAGCACATCCAAATATTAAATAATGAAATAGTTTTTCTGAGAGAGCAGAAGTTGTATAGTTATTGTGGATCGGTTTGTGCTGATTCAAGTACTACAGTTATTATGCTTGTTCGAATGTGTTATAATAATATACATACAGTGCATGTTGGAAACTTGCTTCAAATGCCATTGAAAGGGAAAGCGATGTTTCTCCAGCATGATATGTTGCAGCAATGCATTAATCCTACAATGTTCTTAGTTTTCCCCTCTGGGTTCTTTGCATTTTGTTTTATTCCCTATCCCAACCCCACCCCCAGGCGTTTTATATAAGGCAGTGCACGGTTACTGTCTTAGCTTCAGGGCAACTCTGAATAAAATTCGGACTAGAGAAGGCACTGGCCCTGTTTAAAGATTTACTAAAGAGAAGCCCACTGGATTGTCAGACACATGAAGGAAATTCAGGGTTAGTTCAATAGCCATTTTTGTAGAGGACTCTATGGGACAGTCCCTCTGATTTTATTTTTATCACTACATTTCAACCTTCACTTTGCTAGTGGACTTCTTACAAGCCTATTCCCGTAGTCTCCCTCTGGATTCTTCATTCTGTAAGTCTCTCCATTCTCACTCTCTCATAAATGGCAAAAAGATTTTTTTTTTTTTTACTTTTGTAACGTTTCAAACTGAATTGCCTCCCCATCCCACCCCCATGTTATAGAAAAATGACCACGGGGATTGAGTTCTCATTCAAGAAACATTTTAAAATACCAGCATTATATAGTATCACAGTGACAGTGAGTGTACTGGGATGTGTTCTCTGATGTACTTAATAATTTTCCTTTAAGGGTAGGAAACAATGTAATTTTTTTGCTTGTAAGTATAATTAGTTTATATTTAATATAATATTCTCAGGTATTAGAGATATTCAGAAATATTTACCCAAAAGATATAATTTGTTGGCATTTAACAAAATAGAAATAATAATAAATAATACTAATAAATAAGTTTCATAAAGTGTTGTCACATAAAATTTCATGTTTGTCACATAAACACGAAATGACATGTTTATGTGACATTTCATGTTTATGTGACATATTTGTCACATAAACATGAAATGACATGTTTGTCACATAAAAGTTTCATGTTGTCACATAAGTTTCATAAAGTGTTGTCACATAAAACATAATTAAAGCTGGCTGTATGTTGCGCAGTACATGAAACCCATATGATTTCTTATTCTTTGTCTTATTGCAAGAAAACTCCATCTCTCTGGTATGTGAAATGTCAAGTATATACTAAGAGTCTGAGTTGTATATGATTTTTCTATCAAGAAATAAGAGGGTTGTGAAATTAGCCCTTGGAAGTGGAAGTGTATATTTCTGTGTTTGCTATAGCAGTTATGTCCTGCTTTGGTTGTGCAGCCAAAACTCCCACAGAGGTCAGTGGTAATTTGGGTTGAATGAAGCAGAATCAGACTCTTAAAAACTGAACACTCACTGAAATATAAAGGTATAACAGTTTATGAAATTCAGATTATCATATGAAGAATACTTCACATGCTAGTTTTGTTTCTGGAAAGAATTCTGAAGTTTTGTTCCAAAGTATACAAGGGAGAATGTATATTGCTTTGATTTTGGTAGAAATTCTGCTCCTTCAGAGAGATGAATCTGTAGATTCAGTTTATAACTCTTGAGAATAAATCTTACAGATGTGTCTAATGAAAATAAAATTTCCAAACTGAATGTGAGAATCAGATCTCAATAATGTTCCAACACACAGTAACCAGAGCAATGTGTTTATAAAATATTGGATCAATTAAAAAAAAAAACACCTTAAAATTAATCCATTTGTCAGTGCTTGCTACTTTATCTGACAGAGCACAGACTCCACGGGTTTTTTAGTCAAAATGAAGTGTGGAAACCTGTCATGACTGAGTGAAAGCGAGAGGCATGTAGAAAACAATAGCTGTCTTGTGGGAAGAATTTAAATGTATGCAGCTAATCCCATGGGAACTGCTGTAGTCCATTCAGACTTTGTGAAAAAGATGCTCTTTCAAAATAATCTTTAATCCCTTTCTTTCACTGAAAAATCTGAAAACTTTATTGAAAAGTTGCAGGGCAAAGTGTTCTAGATTAATCAGCCAATGATCTGTAATAACATTATAAAATCAAATTATTATAGTAATGTTTGGAGATATTTTGTCCTAAATATTTCATCAAAATGTGTATTGTGTATTCATTGTTCATACGAAGACTTTCAGACCAAAGGTAGCTAGGAAACGCACCCAGGCCTGATTTTATTATGCACGAGGCGTACCTATGAGAGGAAGGATCCAGTGGAGTTGGGATATTTTAAAGACTGTGATTTTTTTGTTTTTATTTAAATTTTGGGATTCCCCTCCCCTCACTTCCTCATTCAGCTGAACTGTCCTTTCCTGTCAACGGATAATTAAATAGGAAAAAACATCCTAAATGATTGGAATCCTGTGTAATATACAGAATAACCATTCTTGTTTGAAAATAATTCTGTTTCTTCTAGTGTTGCCAGAGGAGTAAAATAAAACCAAACTTGTAATAGCCCATAACATGCATTTCTCTACATGGGATGCAAATATGTGAAATTTTGAGCCCTGTTTTAATGCACTAATTCTGCAAACCCCTGCATATATAATTTACATACATGAATAATTCCATTGAGTTGAGTGGGATTACTCACATGTTTAAGCTTTTCAGGACTGGGTCCTAAATGTAGAACCTTCAGTCCTGTGGTTTGGAATGGCTCCTAAATTTGGCAAAGTGTACAGGTACCCTCCCATCTCTGGCTGTAGCCTGCAATACCTTCTTGTCGTGTCTATATACAATGCTTAAAAGGTAAACATTTACTGATACTATTATGCCTTTCTGTAGTTTCTTCCAACCAAGGATGTCAAAGCACTTTATAGAGTTCAGTAGATTAAATCTGTTGCCAAACCACTGAGGTAAGCAAAAATGATTTTATCCATTTAATAGATAATTACTGAAGCACTGAGAAAGTTCATGGCATAGCAAGATTTCTGGCCTCCTGGCTCTTTAATTGCAAAATCCCTTTAACAAAGAGATTTCTTCTCTGCTATTCTCTCCCTGACCTGTATATTTAAGTCTAAATTATTTGATGTAGATGTAGCCACTCCATAAATCCACATCAGTTTGAGCACTGCTTGTATGCTAACTTTTAGATAATATTTATGTTCCAGGAACTAAAAGTTATCTTTAGTCCATGCTAAAAATAGAAGGCAAAGAGCTATTGGCTCCTGTTGCTAGCTGCTGCCAGAGTAAAGAACAACATTAAAATTTACTGGAAATACTCCAGCTTTAGCAAAATGGGCTGATTTTGTAGCATGTCTACCATCATGTCACACTGCAGCCTAAAAACATAACAAATTGACACATAACAAATGAGAGTGGAGTTTGGGGAAAGGTGGAAGGAGTTGAGGAATTCCACAAGTTTCTTGTTGGATACATTTTTAAACCTGCCTGCTATGACAGATCTTTTTTTCACATGAGGGCTGTTCTAGCAGATGTCTTACCTTGATGTGTTAGCTCACAATCTTGTCCAGGGCTTTAGGTGCAGGCAGGAGTTATCTGTAATGGGTGTGAGTGTCTGGAGCCTATCACGGATATGACATCACTCAGGATTTTGTGCTGTGCAATCAACCTACTTTTAAGCTGGCACATGTTGGTTTTCATTACTAAGTAACTTCCCTCACAAGATATTCGTCCGTCTAGCCCAGCACTTGCTGAAGTGGCCATCACTGAGTGTCTCCATTTTTGAATGTTTAACCTAACAAAACCTTGGGTCTGACTTTTAACCCCTTCAGTTGAAGGCAACTGAGGATGGCCTGAACCTTTGAAAATGAGGCCCCAAATGTCTGAAACTAGGTGCCCCACATTAGGAAACCATTTAGGAAATTTTTTTCTTAATTTTTTTTTTTTTTTGCACGTTCCAGTTGCTTGGGACAAAACTTAGTCCACACATTTAAGATTTTCCCCTTTTTGCACTGTTCTCAGTGACATGGCACCATCTGGACAAAAATTAGCAACAATATTTTCATTATAAATCCTTTAAAAATAAAGATTGCAATTCTTGTAAAATAAGGGTTATTTCCAGTCCAGCCCAGCTCACTTGTATTTCTAACTTATCTATTTGTGTAGAATTTAAGTATCTAAGGCAATATTAAGACTTAGAGTTAGGTCCAATTGCCTTTATACTTGGAATTTTTATTGTTTCTCTTCAATTATGAGAGCAATTATTTTGTACAGAGGTGAGTTTTGCATTAAACTCTGAAACCTGTTAGGCTAGGTTTCATTCTGATAGTCACTAATAAGGAGTTCTGATAAGAATGCTGTGCCTCCAGCTACCAAGGGATCACCTTGGACACTAATATCTTCAAGGTCCCCAGTGAGAGTGCATCTGTCTCACTGGGTTGTAGAAAGAGGAACACGTCTCAAAATACATTAAAATTGACATTAAAATTAGAAGTTGGACTTTGATTTAGATCTGGAAATGCACAGAGTACCAGTGGAAGAAGCAGAGCACCTAATGTAATGTGTCTGACATTTTTTTTCTTTATTATTAATCATGTTTATTATGGTAGCTGAAGGACCAAGAATAGGGCCTCATTGTGCCAAGTACTGTTCAAACATAGAAGAGTAGATGGTCCCTGCCCCAAAGAGCTTACAATCTAAATAGACAGATGAGGTGGAGGGAGGGGTAGAACACACACAAGCAGAGTGAAGAGTGTGATGACATGCTTGTTCCACAATTTTTTATTTTATTTTAGGGACGTGGGGGCTACTTAGATGCTAATGCGTTTTGTAACAGAGAACAGATCTAAGTAAAATAGCATCAAGATGGTCATGGCGGAGTGTGTGGATTAACCATCTTTTGAGGAAGTATTACCAACCACCCTGACTCTACAGGAAATGTTACCTTAGTGGCCTGTGAAACTGGTTTCCTTGTACAGAGAAGCAAAGAGAATAAAGTTTGTATTTAATCACAAGAATATACTATGGTTTGCTTGCATTAATAAAAATTATCTGGTAATACAAAGCAAAGAGCATAAACTTGTAATGAACAAGGAAGTGCTTAAAATCTTCTCCTTATAAGAGATGAAATGTCCTGCATGTGTAAATATTTTCAGCAGTGTTACATAATTAAATTTTTAAGGAGATTTGTCATAATTAGAAGGTTAGACACTGTAGCTTATTGAAGAAGTGGCCTCAATTTTAGAGAGCATACAGTAAGGAAATGTTTTCTGGTATTGTCCTTAATATGTTCTATAAAAGCTGCAAAATGGAATCTGTTTGAGACAGGGAGCTAGACCCTTATGAGAGATTGAGACGTCTGATTTTCCCTTTGCTGAGATAGAAATCAGGAGTAAATCCACTGAAGTCATTGCTGTTATACTGGTGTAAAACTGGTACAAATGAGAGGAGAATAAGGCCTGGAATCCGTTTTGTAATCTGGAGATGAAGAGGGTGTCTAAATGGGAGCTGAGCTCCGCTGAAGATCTAGCCCACAGCAGATTCAGACACTTTCACAGGTTTTTGGAGTGTGCCTCAAAACATCACCTTCCTCAGAGAGAGGAAGAAATGTAGAATCTTCTATTTGAAACAGTGACAGCATAGTCGAATACAGTAATATCCTGTGCTTTGGCAACTAAAACATGCGTATATATCATTTTGGTCTCTAATTAGTTATAATATAAACTGAGACCAAGCTGATGTGAATGTGGGAGGATTTCTAAAGTCTGTTTGTAATAGTATTGGCTTCTTACACTATGGGCCAAATTGTCTATTGGCGTAATTGCCATTGACTTCAAAGAATTTCACAAGCAGAGAATTTGGCCCTATATATCAATAGAATAGTAGTCTTAAACTATGATTTTTATCCAGATTCCCAGCTCGAAGAGAGTGTGGTCTAGTGATTTGGTGAATAGGAATCAGGACTCTGTCTGTTGTGGATCTTACCATAGACTGACTGTATGACTTTAGGCAATCATCTTAATGTTTTTGTGTACCAACTTACCCATTTGTAAAGTGGATATAATGATATTTACCAATCACACAGGATTACATGGTATTATTATTAATTATTTTATTAAATTAAATTAAAACAGACAATGCTTGTAACCTTCCTCCTTTAAAAATTCAAGTGAAGAAGGGTAGACTCAGTGACTGGAAGAAAGGGCCCCACTTCACTAATTATCCATTGAGGAAATATAGTTGGTGAAATCCTGGCCCTATTGAAATCAATGGGAGTTTTGCCATTGATTTCATTGGGGACTGAATTTCATAGAGTTTAAGACCAGAAGGTACCATTAAATCCTGACTTCCTGTATATCACAGGCCCTTAAACATAACCCAGTGAGCTCTGTATTGAGCACAATAACTTGTGTATGGTCTTCCAGAAAGGCATCCACTCTTGATTCGACATCAAGAGATGGCGAATGAACCACTTTGGTTGGTAGTTTGTTCCAATGGTTAACCCCCCTCACTGTTAAAAATTTCTGCCTAATTTCCAATTTGAATTTTTTTTGGCTTCAGCTTATAGCCACTGGCTCTTATTATGTCTTTTTCTGCTGGCTTGAACAGCCCTTCAATACCTGGCATTTTCTCCCCATGAAGACACTTATAACCCCATATATCTCTTGAAGAGCTGATCACCATTTAATGCATTGTTGCTGGCTTAGATTTGGTTCTGCTCCCACTACACAAGGCAGTCTTGGGAAGTTAAAATTCAGGAGCATCGTAGGTGAAATATCATTTCCAAAAGCTCAAAGGGGAGGGTGCTTGGATTCGCATTTCAGCTTGTAAGATCAAATTGCATGTTCAAGGAATGGACATGGACAGCAGGTTTTTCATGACTCGTGCATCTTTGTAGGTCATGTGTCCAGAGATTGTGTGATGCTGTTTACTAAATTGATGATAAAAGCTCAAGTAAAGTTCAGGCCTTCCTTTGTATATATGAGCTGTTTTATGGAATGGCCACACTTAATTCTCTGGGATAGTAAAGCTTCTCTCGGGTTGTTTTATTCACTTGCTCTCTTTCTTTCAAAAAGCATAAGCTTACTGGTGTCTTTTTACATTCTTCCCAGGGAAGGATAGCTTTTCACTAACACAGAACTCACTTTGAGTAGGCTTTGTATTTTGTCCTAGGAACAGAGCATTTCATTCAGATAAGGCCACTCTGCATTTAGGTTCATTTTAGTCACCTGATCAAGCCATTGGTAACTTTTAGGCTGCTTTAGTCTGCATTCCTTGAATGCCTTACTCCTGGCACTGTAATTAACAGCTTCAGGTTTGCTGCTTAACAGTAAATTCCATAACTTTCCACTTGTTATGCCCTTGGATGCTGCCTGTTATAGCACAAAGGCAAAGCAGAATATCAACTTGGAGTTTCAACTCTGCAGCTGATAGTGCCACTAAAGAATGTCACTGGGGACTCACACACAGGTAAAAAAATCTCCAGTTTATATTTGTTGTTCTGTGGATTTTCATCTTTAAATTTAAGAAATATTGAATATGGTGGGCCTGCTTCTCCTCTCATTCATATCAATGTAATCTCATCAACTTCTATGTAGTTATTCCCGATTACCCGACTATAGCTGACAGGAGAATTTAGTCTATTGTGCTTTCATTTTGGATGTTTTAATTTGCATGTGTTTTACTAGCTCTCTTTCTATTTTGTTGTGAATAGTCCAGAAAAAGTAAAATCTGCTGCATTGATACAAATCTTTGTAGTTAAAATATAAAACCTAAAAGAGTAGGTTGACCGCAGGATGAATGCAGTGTACTGAGCATGCTATTTAAGTAGAAACTGTTGTTTTACTGAATTATTTCCTATAAAGACCTCAGTTCTCTGCATCAGTTTTGACCTTTGTTTGACACTTTACAGTTGTTTCTGAAAAAAAGGCACAAAACTAGTGTAAATGAGATTTTAAATTTAGCCCAGTACATTGAATTACAAATAAAAGAGATCTGATAGATCATAGGTGGTTATATGTGAACTGTTCACTTACAACACTGCAGGTAGAACTCAAATTAAGGTCCCAGGTGAGATGAGTTTGTGTGGCCTTGAGCGTGTATGATCCATTGTGAGAGACACCTGGCTAAACCTCTTTTTCTTTTAGAATCAGTGAGGATTTTTTATGACAAAAATTATTACAGTGTACTGATAAAATTTTGCTTTGGAGATAGTCCACTGATACTGCATTTGTTTTTCTTCAAATCCAGACAACTTGAAGCATCTTCTATAATGTAATCTCTCCACATTTTTTAAAATGCCATTTAGTGGTGTGTCAAAAATAAATGAAATCTGTATGCAACAAGTAGGCATTTTTAGAGCCCTCTTCCCCAGGATTGACAGCAATTCTAAGTGGTAGTAGTATCACACAGGTATGACCAATCAGTGTACTGGTGGAAACTAGAATGGGAAACACTGTAAAATCTGAAATACTGTAGAACTGGAAAAACATGGGAATTAGAAATACCGTAAAACCTTTCATATTTGACCATATAATATACATATTGCTTAGCCATGGGATTCTCTATGCTTATATATATATATATATATATATATATTTCATTTCATAGAGACAGTCCCGATTTTTGAGTGTTTTTCTTTTATGGGCTCCTATTAACCCCCTCTTCCCCATCCTGATTTTTCACATTTGCTGTCTGGTCACCCTAATATATAGTATACATGACTTCATTAAGACTTTTCTCTTCTCAGTCTTGCATGCATACACTGAGCCCTCCAGTCAAAATGCAATCCCTGACCTGTTCCACTGCCTGCAGGCTGCTGCAGAGATTGAGTTCCCTGTGTATCCCTTAGACTAGAGAGTTGCACTTTGATTTCATCTCCTGGGTTTTTGGCCAGTGTATATGTACAGAGGGTCGCCAGCGGACATGGAGTCTCTCAAATTATGGAGAGGGGTCACACAGACTGAGGTGAGACGGTCTTGGGCAGGTAGGAAACAGCCAAAAATTGCAAGTACGTAGAATAAGTGAGATTTATCCATGAGGAATCTGGATGGGACGAGGGACTGCAAAACCTAAGTCCAGCCTTGTTTTGAGCCACGCTTCCTTACAACTAATAACCGATATGCATAGGTTTCATTTAAGGTGTATTCCCTGTCACTTCTAGAGACTCTGTATGGCAGATTGCTAGCAGGAATGCAGCAGCTTGATTTAATCGAGAAGTTCCAGGCAAATATGTTACACTTGATCCCCTCTTTTGGCTCTTACACCACCTTTCTTATCCAGCCTCACCATACAACCAACCACCCCACAAATAATTCATTCTTTGCAAGATTCTGCCTTTACCATGCTTACGCTACATGCATTTCTCCTTAAACCTCCAAACACTTTCAGACAAGAAAGTTTTTTCTTTCAGAACATAGAATATTCACACTTCCCTGTTTGCACACTTATGGGCAAATTCTCCTCAGTTACACTGGTATAAATCTAGAGCATGCCACTGAAATAATTTACACAAAAGCCAAAGAGAGCAGAATCTCACCAATAGTCTTGGTATCTGTAAAGAGCTAGACTTAGGAAGACATTTGCCAAGTATAGCAACAATAACAACATTATTAAACCTGCTAACTCATGAACAATGCTACATATTTTTATATCAATAAATTGCACTGCTTATATCAAGCATCTATATACTCATATATCTAGTGATATATTTTTTATATAGTACTCCTACAATGGTAGCCACTAGTGATTAGGCTAAAATCGCCTCACTCTGAGTATTTTATGAATTTGTTCCATTTATAGATACACCTATCATCAACATTTAGGCAACTTATGTTGTTTGGGCTCTGGAGGAGTCTTTATGGAATGAAACAGGAGGAAGTAGTTCCGTTAACAGTTTCTCTGATGTGACTTGGAATATTGTGTTCATTTTGTGACACCCCATTATGAGAAGATATTGACAAACAGGAGACACTTCGGAGAAGAGCAGTAGAACTGATAAAAGGGTCGGAAGGAATTTTCTCATGTAAAATGCTTTCAAGAGCTAAGTCTCTATAGCTTCAGAAGGTAATGGCTGGCAGTGTGAAATATAAGTCTAGGATATTTGAAAAAGGGAGAAGAATTATTTATGCAGTGGGGAATAGCAAGGACTAATACAATGAAAGTAAGGGAATATTTAATCAAAACGTCAGACAAATTTCTTGACAATTAGATCTATTCAATTGTGCAATTGTCCTCCAAGGGAAATGGTGGCAGCCCTATCATTTGGGACATTTAAAACTGGAATGGACATAAAAAATAAGGATCATTTCTCCTTTGGCTGTGGGATATGACAGATAATCTAATATCTCATTTCCATACCTAGTGTATGCATTCTGTGTATAAAAGATTTATATGTTAAAGAGTCACCAAGTA
Organism: Dermatemys mawii; assembly: GCA_007922305.1. Classification (NCBI taxonomy): domain Eukaryota; kingdom Metazoa; phylum Chordata; order Testudines; family Dermatemydidae; genus Dermatemys; species Dermatemys mawii. The sequence goes on along the minus strand of ML677363.1, from coordinate 22,987,216 downwards.
AATTAGGCATTGACAAGATAGGGTAGATCAGAGGTAGGCAACCTGTGGCACGCGTGCCAAAGGTGGCACACAAGCTGATTTTCAGTGGCACTCACACTGCCCGGGTCCTGGCCACCGGGCTGGGGGGCTCTGCATTTTAATTTAATTTTAAATGAAGCTTCTTAAATATTTTTAAAACCTTATTTACTTTACATACAACAATAGTTTAGTTCTATATTATAGACTTATAGAAAAGACCTTCTAAAACCATTAAAATGTATTACTGGCACGTGAAACCTTAAATTAGAGGTGACTAAATGAAGACTCGGTACACCACTTCTGAAAGGTTGCCAACCCCTGGGGTAGATTGACACATTGCAGAGGTCTTACAAAATGAAGACTGTTTCGGTGACAAAAGAAAGTGTTTTAGGTTGTGTTGGCTTAGGACATATCTCGGTTGTCAGACCAACATTTTTATATGTAACAGATTTGATTGCATTCTGAGAAAATATTTTTTTTATTCTTTGCCTTCCCAGAAAAGATTTCATACTGTTTTAAGTGGGCCTTTAACCTTTCTTCTACTGTCTGTGTTTAATTTACTGGGGTCATGTGATGTGTATTTTAGTTTCCTCTTGTGATTATGATGAAATTTGAAGGTTAGCTGTTGTTTGCATATATTTTTGAGTGTTTGCAAATGTATTTTATTCCTTATGTGGTTCATTCTTTTCTCTGTATGGTCTGTCACACCATGGCCAGTTTTCATGGGGTAAATAAGCACCCTGACCTTCACAATAACCCAAAAATCAAGCTAGTCCTTTTTCAAAACAAGGCCTAAACAAGCCAATCCCTAAGAAACCCCAACACGCTATGTGACTAGATCCCCTCCCCCCACAGCGTGCAGTCTGGCACTGTGGTGGGCTCACTGTGCATGCTGACTTTTTCCCCCCATTGCCCCTGCTTGCCCCTTTCACCTCCCTATCGGGAGCCAATCAGAAAAAACAAGCAAAAGGCTACAACAAGCTTATCCTACCCCCAGTCCCTGTGCTCTGAAGTGTATTGAAAACTGTGAAAATTACCAGCTGTAACTTTAAATTTGAGAGTGTTTTCTTGATCCTGCTTGCAGATTAAGGAGCACTGTAGGGATCTGTGTGACCTGGGCCTACCTGCTGTCAGTTTGCAACTAGCTAGCTTGGATTAAGGTGGGTCGTGCCTCTTGGTTTTAGGGAACAACTTTCTTTGTCTCTCAGGTTTTGGGTTCTTGTTTGTTAGGGTTCTGGAGTTTAAGAAATAAAGTAGTGCTCCTAAGTTTTAACTCTACAGCACAATTATTTATGTTTTTTATTGAATTCTCTGTGTGAATGTTATGAACGTAACATGCTCAAACTCCTCCTTCCCTTGGAGCAAGGTCTCCACAGCTCTACTTCATGGGGCTGTGCTTTGAATCCTGCCCCAGCTGATCATCATCCTCGCTCTGCCAAAGGACAGCCTCCATGCAGCTCCCTTTTACCTGTAGGCTTCCTTTAAGCTCCGAGCATGCACAATTCTCAGCAGGTAGTCACATAACAATCCTTCCCAGAGAGACCTGTTCCTAAAGGTACCGTGCTTTGGAAAAGAGTTGGCTGTTCTCAGGACTCTACTCCCCTTAAAGGGATAGATCAGAAATTTACTAACTCTAGAATGGCCACATTGAAATCAATAGGATTACTCATGGAGTCAGGTATTGTTCATCATGCTTAGGGGTATTAAAGCCTGGTCCTTCTACTCAAATCAAGGGAAATCTGTTGTGTCTTCTTAGTAAATTGTTCTTGCTGCACCGTGCAGGTTACCAGCACCAGTAATATCTTCTCTATTCTATTTCTTAAACTAGGCTCTTTGGTACGGGATCTGAACACCACAGATATCTCTTGGTTTATCTCACTAATAGTGATGTCCTGCAAGATTCAGGTAGAGGATAATTCCATCATCAATAGTAAAGAACAGCATAATTTAAAGTAGGCAAGAAATACACAAAGCATGCAATATTTAAAATACTCCTTGTGGAATTTTGGACAGTTGATGTACATAAGGATTTGCCGACAGCAAAGAGAATTCTTAGCTCATCCCAATTGCTGTTTTTTTTTTCATACATCAGGCTTCAGTTGTGAAAACCTTAATCACATGTGTAGTCCCAGTTCATCATAAGTAACAGTTGCACAACCTTGCTTTCTGGGTCCAGTCCCTCCTCCAGTTCAGATTTTGGGCACTGTTCTTAGCCTGCCATACCTGTTCAGTGCCTAAACACACAGACAGACACAGACACACGCACACACCCATCCTGCTCTCTGAAGAAGGGGAAAAAAGAGTCATATATGACAGATGTCATGGCACTTAATACCCTTTTGGAAATTGCTCAGATATCATGGTGATGAGGATAGTATAACAACCTAAATAGAATGAAATAGAGAAGGCTTCTTTCTTTATAGCTGTCTGTATAGACACTGACTAAGGCCATGGTTACACTGGCACTTTATAGCGCTATAAAGCCCCTACGAGCGCTATAACCTACTCTCCGTCCACACTGGCAAGGCACTAATAGCGCTATAACCGCGGAGTTATAGCGCTATTATAAATCCACCTCCTCATGGGGAATAAGGGCTGTAGCGCACCTGCTGTAGCGCTACAGGAAGAATGTGGACACCCACTGCGTATTAATTGGCCTCCAGCCTGTCCCATAATTCCCGTTCGAGCCACTCTGGTCATCACTTGCAAACTCTTTTGTCCTGTCCTCAGGTGACCACATGTCAGACCCGCCCTTTAAAGTTCCAGGGAAATTTGAAAATCCCCTTCCTGTTTGCTCCAGCCAAGCGTGGCGTGCTCTCAGGGAACCCTTGCAAGTGATCATTCTCATTGATCAGATTGATTGCGTGGCGTGGTCTCAGGGAATCCTTGCAGGTGATCATTCTCATTGATCTGATTGATTGCGTGGCGTGGTCTCAGGGAATCGTTGCAGGTGATCATTCAGATTGATCATCATGACTCCACGTGCCATGCCTCCTCGCAATAGGCGATCCCCAGCATGGAGCAATAGTGAGGTGCTGGACCTCATCAGCTGCTGGGGGGAAGAGGCTGTTCAGTCTCAGCTGCGGTCTAGCCGCAGGAATTTTGACACCTATGGGCAGATATCACGGGCCTTGGCAGAAAGAGGCCATGAGCGGGACACTCTGAAGTGCCGTGTTAAGGTAAAGGAGCTTAGGAATGCGTATCGCAAAGCCCGCGAGGCAAACGGCCGCTCCGGGGCAGCCCCGGTGACTTGCAGATTTTATAAGGAGCTGCACGCGATACTTGGTGGTGATCCCACGGTCACTCCATCGACCACCACGGACACTTCCCAGCCCACCAGTGAAGGGGGGGGTGAAGAGGAGGACGAAGAGCAGGAGGATGAAGAAGAGGAGGAGGATGAGGACGAGGCAGCAGCGATCCAGGGCACGGAGGAGTCCCTGGACGCATGCAGCCAGGAGCTCTTCTCAACCCAGGAGGGCAGCCAGCCACAGCGTCCGGCGGTTGCAGGGGCCAGCTCAGCAGCGGATTGCGGAGGTAAAGCTGCTTTTCTATGGGGAAGGCTGGCAGCTTGGGGTGGAAAGGGATGAGGGGGGCATTCCACCTGGTGCTCTGTTCAAGCCAGGAGGAGGGCAGGGGGCATGCAGCCAGGAGCTCTCCTCTAAAGCCAGGAGGAGGGCGGACAGCCACAGCGTCCGGCAGTTGCAGGGGCCAGCTCAGCAGTGCATTGCGGAGGTAAAGCTGCTTTTCTATGGGGAAGGCAGGCAGCTTGGGGTGGAAGGGGATGCTTGCATGCTTGCCTACATGTGGAATAGTGCATTGATGTAGTCTATCACCTCGCGGTAGTCATCATCAGTAATCTCTTCAAAGGTCTCAAAAAGAGCACTTGCAATGCGCCTGCGCAGGTTTCCCGGGAGAGCCAGCGTGGTCCCCGTCCCGGTCCCGGTCACTAGTCCCTGCCACTGTGCTACAATGGGTCGGGGGAGCATTGCTGCACATAGGCACACTGCATATGGCCCTGGGCGGAAGCCGCATCTTAATAAAATCCCTTCCCTTTGCTCCTCAGTGACTCGAAGCAACGAGGTATCTTCCAGGACAAACACCTACGGAGAATGTTGGAACAGTGTTCAGAGTAGGGCTCCTGCCACTTCCCGGCACTCCACCCCCCCAGCCCCCTACCACAGCTTTTCAGGGCAGGGAAGAAATCCTTCCCCCTGCCTGCTGCTCACACTGTGGCTCCTGCAACGTACCGGCACTCCCCACCCCCTCCCCCGCCACAGCTTCTCAGGGCAGGGAAAAAATCATTTCCCTTGCCTCTGGAGTCCACTCACCATGGCAGGGGCTCCGTTGCTGTATCTGTGCTGTCTGCGGGACAGGCAAAGGGGGAATGCGGGGGAATGATAGGCATGTCTGCTCTTTACAAGGGAACCACTGTGAAATGTATCTTTTTATTTTAGAAGGGTCGTCCTTCACCCCTTCGCCATCGCTCTTATCAACAGCTGAGAGGCTCAGGCGACTGAGGAAGCGGCCACGAAGGAGCAAAGAGGATCTTGTACAGCAAGTAATGCAACAGGCTGTAACGGAGAATCGAGTTGCACAGAGGTGGAGGGAGAATGAGAGCAAGTTGAGGGAGAAGGCGCGGAAGGAGAACGCGATTCACCGCCGGAAAAGCACCGACAAGCTGCTCTCATTACTGCAGCTTCAATTGCAGACTACGCAGCGGCTTGTCACCCTTCAGGAGCAGAAGCTCCGCACCCACCACCCCAATTATCGTTTGCCCCAACTCCCTTCCCCTTCCTTGCCTCTGTACCCTCCAGGCCAGTATCATCAGCCAAATGGTTATCACCATCCACAGCTGCCTCCAACCCCTCTGTCTTCACCGGACAACCCCCAGACCCCAGACCATTATCCACTGCAGTCTACCCCTAATAACATGCCTTACTGGCCACCGCAAATGGGGTTCGGGGGACATGGCCACTTTGAGGGCACTGGAGACTCAGAGACCCGGACATACTCCGATCTCTGACTGACCCCACGACACCCCCATTGCACCTCCCCTGCCTTCCCCCTCACATGCATCACAATATTTTCTTTCAGCAACCGAAGTACCTGTTCAATACATGAATTGTCTTCTTAATAAATTGGTTTCTTTATTAAGTGTACATACATTATTACAGGCTACAGAAAAGCAAATGCCTGTTCCTGTTAAAAGAATGCTCCCTCCCTCCCTCCATCTGCACCTCACTTCAGAACTGGCTTTCAGCCTCAAAATGCTCCCTCAAGGCTTCCCTGATCCTAACAGCCTCGCGCTGGTCCCCTCCATGAACCCTGCTCTCTGGCTGGGCATATGTGGCCTCCAGGCGTTGAACCTCAGAGGACCATGCCTGAGTGAAGCCTTCGCCCTTCCGCTCACAAAGATTATGTAGGGCACAGCGTGCGGAAATAACCGCAGAGATACTACCCTCGGCCAAATCTAGCCTCCCATAAAGACAACGCCAGCGCGCCTTCAGACGCCCAAAAGCACACTCCACAGTCATTCGACAACGGCTAAGCCTGTAGTTGAACCTTTCCTGACTGCTGTCCAGGCTCCCTGTGTACGGTTTCATGAGCCAGGGCATTAAAGGGTAAGCAGGGTCACCAAGAATCACTATGGGCATTTCCACTTCCCCCACGGGGATCCTCTGGTCTGGGAAAAAAGTCCCGGCTTGCAGCTTCATGAACAGGCCGGTGTTGCGGAAGATGCGTGCGTCATGCACCTTTCCAGACCAGCCAGCGTTAATGTCAGTAAAACGCCCACGGTGATCCACAAGCGCCTGGAGAACCATGGAGAAGTACCCCTTTCGGTTAACGTACTCCTCAGCTAGGTGGGCGGGCGCGAGAATGGGTATATGGGTCCCATCTATCGCCCCACCACAGTTAGGGAAACCCATTTCTTCAAAACCAGCCACGATGTCATGCACGTTATCCAGAGTCACGATTTTTCGTAGCAGGATGCGATTGATGGCCCTGCACACTTGCATCAGCACAACTCCAACGGTCGACTTTCCAACCCCAAACTGGTTGGCCACCGATCGGTAGCTGTCTGGGGTAGCCAGCTTCCAGATCGCGATAGCCACCCGCTTCTCCACCGGGAGGGCAGCTCTCAGTCTGGTGTCCTTGCGCCGCAGGGCAGGGACGAGTTCAGCACACAGTCCCATGAAAGTGGCTTTTCTCATTCGAAAGTTTTGCAGCCACTGCTCGTCGTCCCAGACTTGCATGACGATGCGATCCCACCACTCTGTGCTCGTTTCCCGTGCCCAGAAGCGGCGTTCAACAGCCGTGAGCATGTCCGTTAATGAGACAAGCAGCTTTGTGTCGAATGCATTCACCGCTTCGATCTCGTCTTCAGAATCATCACTGTCATCCTGCATGTCAAGGAATAACTCCACTGCACACAGAGATGTGCTGGCGACAGTCGTCAGCATGTCCCTCAGCAGTTCTGGATTCATTGCAGCACTCGACAATGGAAGACGGAGCGTGCCTTGCTGAAACCCTTGAAAGATGGCGCCGGAGGTGGAAGGAAACACAGGGATTGCTGGGATATGCCAAAAAGCATCATGGGTAGTTCAAACAGGATATAGAATGCCCCGCAAGTGACGCCCCCCCTACCACAAGCCATTGCGCCAGATCAGGAAGAGGTGTACTGTGGGATACCTGCCCTAATGCGCTGCTCTTAATGCCGTATTAAGTGCCGCAAATGTGGCCATGCTATAGCGCTGGAGCAGCTCAGTGTGGACATACAATAGCGCTATTATTATTGCTGTATAAGGCGAGCGCTATAAGCAATAGCGCTATAATTTTGTAAGTGTAACCATACCCTCAGTAATGTACTTAAACAGGTGCCTAATTCTTTTCACTATTCACATTCCTGAAGTTAGGCACATGCTCATTAAGTACTTTGCTAAATGAGGGGCTAAGTACCTTTCACAAGCACTCATTGAAAAATCTTTGGTGAATCACAGGGTTACACTCCCAGACTTTTCCTAATATATGCCTTTTTTTTTCCTCTTTCAGATTGTGGCAGAAGAGGTCTCAAAATGTGCAAAAGGTTTACTGTACCTAGTAAACTGCTGACTAGGTTATGGGCTGCTACGTCACCAGCCTCGTTTGACTGAAGCACATGGTACAAGCAGAGATTTGCCTGACTGGCCAAACACACAAGCCATGCATCATCTGTTTGGGCTGGTTTTGGGACAAAAGGACCTTTCACGCGCAGGGGATCTATTCTCCTTAGATGATGCTGAGATAGAAGGAAGCCTGTCAGAAGCTCTTGAGCAAATAAAAATAATTAGTTCATCTCCAGTAAGTAAGACATGCTCCCCTCATCCTTCTGCATGAGATAATGTATCATGAAAAGAAAGGTCAGAAAACAATGACAGAATAAGCAGAACACCAAAAATGGATAATAAATCTAACCTTTTAGAAACCACAAAAGTCCTAAACAAAATGTCAGATTCAAAGACTTCAGCTCTTGTATTCAGTTCTCATTCTTCTGAATTTTATTTTAAGAAAAATAATTTAAACTAATCTTAGTCCCACTTCATATTAAGAGTCCATTTATAGTGTATTGAGGGTTAATAAATGATTAATAGATGTTATAGTCATGCTATGACTATGAACGAAATAAAGAACGCATGTGCCATAGGGCAAGAACATAAATGCCATCATTTCATTTCTGAGAGGATGATACCCAGATCAGCAGCCCTCCTAAATTTTGTTCTAATGGAATTGCCCCTAACAGGAGGAGTCCCTGGACTGGTGGTTTTCTCAGCTCCATTACAGCATTTTATAAGCTCCTGAAGGAGACAGAGCAGCATAAGAAATAATAGGTTGACCTGGTACTCAGCACTCTTTGTGAGGGTAGCTCAAATTTTCCGTATTCTGAGCCACCAGTTCACTCCTTCACGTGTGCTCTCTTTGCCAGTTTATCTTCTGTTCTTGTGTGGGATTCCCAGAGCAGCTGACAGATAACCTGTCAGCATGGTCCAGTACTGATCTTTTGATAATCTGACCAAAAGAGAGTATGAAAACTAGCACACTGAAGGGAGTTGGATCCACAGGCTGAAGGATGGATATTGGTTGGAGGACCTGAGAATGAATGGGAAGTGCTCACAGACACAGTCATTCCAGGGATATAAGGTGCTATCACGCAAAGACATGAACATTTTCTTCACCCACCCACCTTCTGGCAACCTTGATTTTCTTTTCTCTTAATCCATCTTGGTTTTAACTTTTCACCTTTTCTCAATTTCACTTCTTTCTTTCTCTTTCTCTTCCTCTTGCCCTTTTCTTCTAGGTTTTCTCCCACTCCTCTCACCCACCCTTCCTCTCATATGAGTAGCTTCTGCTAATTATTTGGTTACTTATAACTTTGGTTATCTTATTATAGAGTCAAACTTCCCTCCCTCCCTGCCACATTGTGCTGTTGCTGAATTCATCTGCTAAAGTACTGCAGGAATTGGTAGAAGACAGACAAAGATAAGATACTCTGAAAGAATTTTAAGAAACTATTTGTTTATCGGTTTAGATCTCTCTAATTCTTCTGAACCATGGATTCGTATAGTTTAAGGCAAGAAGGGACCATTAGATGATCTAGTCTGACCTCCTGTATGTCATGGGTGACTGAATTTCACCTAGTTACCTCTTCATTGAATCCAATATCTTGTGTTTGAATAAAGCATCACTTGAGTTAATGCTTGGGTCAGCCCAATCCATTCCTCAATTACATTACAGAGTGGCCTTGAGCCTGAGCCATTTTGCAAACCCTTAAATCCCCATAGTGACCACTTTTGACTGGAATATACATCAGCTTGCAGAAGAGAAATTGTCAGCTAGAATAAGACGCTAATATATTGAACTAGCAAATCTACATGCACTTTTCTGGATGCATATATCCTAGTGATTTTAAATGGATTTGGGCAACATACAAACCTCTAACTTTCAGAACTTTTGAACACACTGTTGCTTGTGGCCGCAAATGCTCCAAGTCATCAATTAGGGAAATCATTGTACAGAGACAATTCTTTCTTTGGGTCATTTCTTTGACAGCAATTACCATTGCACATTTTTTCAGAACATTATTCAAATTAGTTTAGCTCTTAACCTGCCACTAATGGCATATTATTAGCATTTCCAGATATCCCTCCCATCATAGTCCTCTGAGACAAAAGGACTGAATTTGCCACTGATACTTTGTGCTAATCTGCTAACCCATGCTACATCCGAAATTACAAAGGATTTCTTGTGCTTCTAAATTCCCTAAGGCTAATTCCCACTAGAGGGCAGCAGTGTTCAGTCATACTCTTCATTATTGCTGTGGAGCAAGGCTTCTCACAATTTTTAAATTCAGATTTTGAGCTGTCAAGGTGTATTTATTTTTCCCATAAATGTGGGGAGACTCCTAGAGTTGTAGAGTGTTCTGCTGTACATCTTTCTCTGGCCAAAATGCATCTAGAGAAAACAAATGCAGACTTTAGTATGTATCTCTTGATTGTTTCTGTTTCCGGCCAACACCTTATCGGCTACCTCCATATTATTCTACTTCTGTTTTAATCAAAATTTTATCTTAAAAAACAACACAAACTCTTTTTAACAAGAGGAGAAGAGATTTTCTGGAATTGCAAGGAGGAAAAGCCAAATTGCAGGATCAGATATATGTGGTAGGTCAACTGGTCACCCCAAAAGCTTAAAACGTACATCCAATGTGCTCATTTACACCAGTGTAAGTCTGGAATTACTCCACTAGATTTAACAGAGGTACTCCAGAATTATCCTTTTGTAAATGAATGTTGAATTTAGTACAAATTCTTAAATATTTCCATGGCTAGCAGGTAAAAATAACATATTTTTTGATGAATACTTAGCTTGTGTTTGGCCTCTGTGCCAATTTGAGGTAGAATATTATAGTTTAGTATGAGGGTTAGTTCTTATATATACTGTGTCTGAGTCTCCACTGTAGTCAAAATGGATGTTCTGGTAACATTTTGTATCTAGTTTGCGCGGATGTAAATAACTACACAACACGCAGGGAAACAGAGAATCAGGCCTACTGAATCCATTTCTATTCCTAGTGTAAATCTGAACTATCCTCATTTACATCTATGAGTCTAAATAATTGCATAATACAAGTTATTTGGACTGGTGGATATAATTTTTTTGGAGCTGACATTTAAAATTTTAATATTATAGTAACATTAAATAGAAAAAATATAAACCAGGGATTTCAAGGCACATACGTTCAATCTATTGAACAGGAAGGCCATAGCTTCAAAATGGGGGATTACAAAAATTCACAATAATTCATAATTTAATCCACATTTTTTTTTGTAGGAGCACATATTATTCCTTTGTGTTAAATTACAACTTGGAATAGTTAAAGACCTATGGCATGATTAGATTTTTGCTTTCAATATTCTACTTATTTATTGTATAGATGACATGAAGAAAATGGAGAGTTAAATTAACTTAACATCTTCTGGTTCATTTTGTGGCATTCTTTAAAGGATGACACTTCATTTGCACAATACAATTTTAAACCCCGTGTTTTCTTTAAAACTAGGACTACCAGACTAACGACAATGACCAGGCAGTGGTGGAAATCTGTATCACTAGAATCACCACTGCTATCAGGGAGACTGCATCCATAGAAAAACATGGAAAAGCACTTGTGGCTCTCTGGGAGTCGTGTTTAGAGCACAATCTAAAACCTTCAGGAAAAGATGAGGACACACCACATGCAAAAATTGCATCTGATATCATGAGTTGCATTTTGCAGGTAAGCTTGGATCACAAGAAATGCCCTGTGACTAGGTGTCATAGTTTAATAGCAGCCGTACTTTAACACCATCTTTCTAGGGGTGTATTGGAGTGCTCATATTTGTTGAAAAAGCCAAGAATTGGAGCTTCATGTTAATTTATACTATTAAATGTATATGATGTACATTGAGGCCAACTAAATGTTTTGGCAGCATTCTTATCTTTTGAAATTTCCTGTGTGGTGAATTTCTCAACCTTAATGTTGCATGAACCCTAGACATTTGCATCTTACATAAAAATTAAAGTGTGAAGGACAGTATTGTAGCAGCAGCAGTTGGGAAAGACATTTCATTCAAAACACATTATTTGCAAGGCACTTATGACTCTTTTTGGAAGAAAAGTATCATTTGGGGCAAAGATTGAAGAGGATCCCTTAGCTGATAGAAATGCTGCCGTTCAAGAGAAAGGATCCCATTTAAAGGCTCAGTTGTGATGCAGAGTCCAGATGCAATATTGGAAACTAATCTATGGACCAAATTCTGACCTTGAACATACAGCTCAGATTTTGATCCTTTGTCTGCTTGGAGAATCTTTGTCCTATAAATAGTTGTGGGACTCATTTGAGTTAAAGTTTCTGGGTAAATGGAAGGTCAGTATGGAAGGTAATATCAATAGTGGGGAAAATAACATGCAACAGGCTGGTTATCAACATTAAGTTGCTTGCTTCAGTAAGAACACCTAGATATATTCAATGGTGTGAAACATTTCTCCAGTCAAAAATATGGACACAGTGCTCCAACTTTAACCTATTTGCTAATATATTCTGATGATAATTTTTCTGTTGTTATTTACTCATCTCCTCTACTTCGTGAAATGTATATCACTGGGGTACCAATCTCAGGAAACCAATGTTACATATTGTTGTAAATCTGTGTGCTTAGTATTAGGTACTGTTATATTTCCTCACTGTCTGCCTTTTGGTGAGCTAGCGTAAGCGGGCACAAGCTACAGAATAACGAGGGAGGCATGAATTCAGTGAGCAAAGCAGTTGTGTCTTTTTACCAGTACAGAAGGGTACAGAGGAACCTTTCCTCCTGCTGCTGCTGCCACTGTTACGGAATGTTTTCCTCTCTAGGTGCAGAGGGGGGATGAACAGACACACCCCTGACTAGCCTTCACTTGTGGAAGAAGTTACACCCTTTGCGGGCTGTGAGAGTGCGTATCCTAAGGAACACACTCATCCAGCCTCCATACTCACTCTGCTACAACACCTACCCCTAGCCCTGGTTGACCTGGAGAGAAAGGATTAGTAGAGGGCACCATAATGTCTAGAGAAGTGATAAAGGAAGTAATATCCTGAGTTTGAGGTACTGGTTCAGGACAGAACCAGAGGCTTTGTATGAGCCAGAGCAGCAGATCAGGTGCAGCATCCTGGGAGCAGGCTATGGAGAGAAGGCCCCGCAGCAGGGAGCCTGAGAGCTGGCATTGACAAGCTGAGAGCCAGGCAGGAAGCAGACTATTAGTCAAAGGAGGCCAGCAGCAGGGGGGACATACATGTGCAGCGGCTGCCTACGGCAGGAGTACAGACATGTGGAGGGCAAGAGGACATGGTGTGGGAAGCCCCAGTAAGGCAGAAGAACAGAGTGAGCTATGGCAGGTGGTGGAATCTGCAGCCAGGGTTTAATTGCTCCTAGGAGGGATAGGCTAGAGGGAGTAGCTTAGGTACTAGTGACGAACCTTATGGAACAGCTGCCTTTTTACCTCTCTGTGACCCCTTGGGCTGAGTTATGAACTGTTGGGCTGACCTGGACTTCCAACTGCTGAAGCCATTATTTGTGTCCTTTATTTCTGCCAACTCTGGTCAAATAATCCTCAATGGTTTATGCAAAATGGGAGACTGTTAATGGGGACCCATCAATGACCGTAATCTGTGTAGCAGGGGTATGTTCCTCACTGGGGAGGGATATTGCCGTAAAAGCGAGGAAGTTGAAGCAGGCTGGAATGGAAGAAAGGAACTGAAATTCACTGAGAGCCTTTTACAGGAGAGGGAAGTGAAGTTGTCTAAGAAGTTTATTGTTTTATGTGTACCTCCTATATGTGTAGCTTTGCTTGGCTGGCCCATGCTGAATCTTCCCAGCACACCATTGTTTCGTTGGCCAGTCAGTCTTCCCTATTTGGTCTGAGTTACCCACTTCCTCCAACACTGACATGTCTACTGTACATACTGCATTTCATTGCTAAGATCCCTTTGTATTGTTTCTCTGTTATTTCCAATTTGCCTTCTGCATTGACCGACTGGCAGCAATGTGCTAGGTTTGACACTGACTTGCTCCTTAAATGAACTTCTCTACATCTTCCCAGTAAATGCTGGTTGTTGGTAATGAGATAGCAAGTGTGTGTCACTAAGTCTTTCCCTCTAGTAGATGAAGCAACAGTACTAAAGGCCTCAGTGTGTTACTGTCTATTCCAGACTACTGCTCAAATAGTTGCCAAAAGGTCCCCATTGTGACATGTTGTCCTTAAAATTTCTTGAGATTAATTATCTAGTTTGGCTCTTGGTTGGACGTGTTGAAAGACCAAAAGAAACAAAAAAAAATTTTTTTAAAAAGACCCCCAAAATCTGACTTCACTTCATTGACATAACAATTGACAATCCTCCACATGCCCAGTTCTCTTCTTTTCAGTTCCTAAACTCTGGGAACAATTCCAAATTAATAGTTACAATGAAGAAAAAAAATCTACCTGAAGCTCAGATTGGTGTTGGAATATAACTTCTCTAGGAATATAACTCCTGAGATCAGCAGAACAGATCTCCATTGTCTTAACTCTGCTTATTATTATAACATTGTCAAATTAAAGCATTGCTTATTTTCTAGATGAATTGTATTTGTTAGCGTTACATTTATTGTTAGTTCAGAGTATACACCATAACAGCCTGACTAAACCCCACTGAAGTGAATGGGAAGACACCTATTGACCTCAATGAGCTTTGCAATTGACCTTTAGTTACATGTTAATATATTAACATGTTAAGTACAGATCATATATTTTGAGACTAGAAAAATATGTTGTGAGAGTTTGCTATACAGACAAGAGTAAAGTGGTCTGGGCTATATTGTAGGTTTTTTAGCCACATCCAATAGTGAGGGAGGGAATGTGGAAGGTCTGTTAAGCAGTGGGAGTCCCGACGACGAGGTATTTGTCTGGCTGACTCAGCCAGAATTTCTCTGGGGCCTCTGTTTAAGGGGCACAAGCAGGACCAAGAGTTCTGCTGCTCTTTTACAGAATGTAATGAATATTGGTTAAGCTCTGGCTGTCAGTGCAGAGGGGGCCAGGACACTTCCTCACTAATAAATGAGGATCAAATCCAGTTGTTCTCGAAACTGGATGACAGGTCTTTCTGTAGATAGTTCAGACGTTTACGTTAGATGACAATGCATGTTTGAAAGTCTGTGATGTGCCAAAGTTCACCATGGTCACAGGGTAGGGGTAGGCAAATTTTTTGGCCTGAGGGCCACATCTGGGAATAGAAATTGTATGGTGGGCCATGAATGCTCAGAAAATTGGGGTTGGGGTGCGGAAGGGGGTAAGGGCTCAGGTTGAGGGTGGGCCTCTGGGGCAGGGCCAGAAATGAGGAGTTCAGGGTGTGAGAGGGGGCTCTGGGATGGGGCAGGAGGGTGAGGCATGGGGGCTGAGGAGGTGAGGGCTCCAGCTGGGGTGCAGGCTCTGGGGTGGGGCTGGGGATGAGGAATTTGGGGTGTAGGAGGGTGCTTTGGGCTGGGACCGAGGGGTTCAGAGGGCAGGAGGGGGATCAGGGCTAGGGCAGGGCATTGGGGCGCAGGGAGAGGCTCAACAGTGCAGGATCTGGGCAGTGATTACCTCAAGCAGCTCCTAGAAGCAGCGTCATGTTCCTTCTCTGGCACCTATACAGAGCCATGGACAGGTGGCTCGGCACGCTGACTCATCCACAGGCACCGCCCCGCAGCTCCCATTGGCTGTAGTTTCTGGCCAATGGGAGTTTCAGGGACGGTGCTTGGGGCAGCATGCAGAGCGGAGCCCTCTGACTGCTCCTATGAGTAGGAGTCGGAGGAGGGACATGCCACTGCTTCCAGGAGCTGTGTGTTAGAGCCCCCCAATACTGCTCCCCAGCTGGAGCGCTGGAGGGGGGCCATAATGCAGCTTCCAGGAGCTGCATGGAGTGGCCTCCGACCCTGCTTCCCCGTTGGAGCACCGGAGCGGGGTTGGTGGGCTGGATCCAGCCTGCTGGCCAGAGTTAGCCCACCTATCATAGAGCATTATGCAATCCACCCCCTATATGTTTGCTGTATTCATTTGTTAGGTAAAAAAATCACTTAGAATAAATTTTAAAAAAATCAAAGCTGAGACCTTCTACAAATACATTTGCTGCTCTGAGAATTGCAGCTGCATCATATGATACTTTACAGAAGAAAGAACAATTTGAGTTTTTATACAATCCATGAGGGACCGTTGGAAAAGTAATGAATATCTCACACCTGGATTGAATGTTACATATTCTGTTGATATTAGCAGCAGTTAGGTCCCTGAGGCTTGCAAACTTTGCTACATTATATTATTGAAATCTGTTTTTCATTGTCACCTGCATATTTTCATAAGTGAACAGTCATGTACAGATATTTATTAGGGGCAGCTGAAACCTTACTCCGCACTCCCATTTGAATTAATACATTTTCTCAGGCAACTAAGTATTTTATCATCCTTATTATATAGAGCTTCACCTTCTGTTTTGTTTTCATAAAAGAGCTACATCCCAATCAAAGAGCCAGATCGTAACTGAAATGAATGGTGTTGTGGGGATGGGTGTATAACTTAAAGGCAGAATTTGACAAAAGCCTGTCCTGGTCATAAGTAATAATGAATTATGTGGGTTTAAACATGTTGCTATATAAAAACTCCATTAGTTTAAGGACCTTTCTCAATATACACAATCTTTTGGCCAGATGCCGATGGCTCCAAAGGGTTTTCCCGGCACCTAGGAATGTTGGAGCAACATAGACACCCCAACCACAGTCTTTTTTCCCCAGCCACAGCTTTACAAGAAAGGGGTAGTGTAAGAGTTGCTATCACATTCCATACTGCCTGAAGAGTCCCCTCGCACAGGGATTCCTCATGTGGCCAGTTAAACCTGGTTGAGGGCTGTTTTGAAGCACTTGAGCTACACAAAGCAGTCTTAACAAACTAGGGGATATGATTCATTGGGCCCAAACCTGTTTCCATTGGTGCTATCAACAAAGGTCCAATTGACCTCACTGGAAGCAGAAATGGGTAAATGGAATGATGTAGATGGAACCATAATATTTTTTAATCTGTTCACATGTATACTTTTTCACTCAAAGTGGCTCCAGACTGAATCATATTCAGATTTTTTTGGAGTGTATTTCTTTTCATTTTGTTCCTGTGCTTGTATAAGAGTTTAGCACAGTTGGGCCCCAATCACGGGTTGTGGTTCCTATATGCTAGCCAACTAACACCACTTAATTCATAATAATTTCAAAGACAGCCATGTACTACAGTGACAGAAAGATGTTCAAATGTGAAGGGAGTTTAGAGAAAAGCCACAAAAATTAGAAGCTGAAGGAATAATCAAGGGAAGAGTAAAGGAAAGTATGACTCAGTTCAGTTCTCAGTTACTTGATAAACCTCAGTAAGAGTTTATGTATGTGCACTCTAATGGAAAACATAATTTGACAGTAGATGTGTATAACTTGGCTAAACATTTACCGTAGGTTGTCCTTGGTGTTTCCAGACATTTAAAGATTGCTATATCTCTTGTTAGGATCAAATTCTAGGTGCAGATCAACCAACAGTGACTTCATTTGAAGTTGTGCGCATTTTTTTTTTTTTTTTGGCCTTTCGAGAAAAATAGCACACTTAAAATATTTGTAGAAGGTTTTTAACGTCATTGATAGGAGTTATTTGTGAAGGGTCTAAGGGAGGGTATAAAGAAATTGTGTGGAATTATAAAAGGAAAACAGTTGGATTATCAGAAAATAATTCCAGATGGTAAACTGATTAAATTAAATCTGTGGAACAGTCTCTCAATCCTACCTGCCAAGTGTCCTTCATTTTAAGGGTTGTCATTCCAATCCCAAAGTTTTCTCTCCCCACCCCCACCCATCAAATTGGTACCCTTTTACTTTTATTGTTGAAAATTACTTGCCTTAAAAATAGACTCATGAAACTGGGGTTGCAGAAAGAGTCATTTACATAAAAGGAATAAATCGCACAGCATTTTTGGTCTCCTGCAGGAATAGTTTTTGTATATCCCTGATTTTGGGGCTTTACCACTTATTGCAATGGTGAAAAAGCCCACATTTCTTTGACAAATTGACCTAAATGCACCTAAAAGAACAAATGGAAGCACCATTGCTTGGGGAAAAAAACCAAGACAATATAATGTACTGTAAGTAACAATCCTGCATTGGTTTTTTGAATACAATCTGAGTCCTCTCTAAAGCATGTTCTCCTCTGAGTGCTTCCAAAACAAGAGATCCAGAATGCAAGCACCCCAGTCATTCCAGTGTAAATCAGATCCACTTGACTAAGTGAAGTGACTCTGAGTTTATATCAGCATAAATGATAGCAGAACTGGATCCAGATTACAAATACGTACATTGTTTCACAACTGGACATTATAGCATTGGATGCTTATATTTTGAGGAATTTTGGATTTGTCCCTTCATGCCAACCTAGTGTGGTTGCACCAGAGCAAATCCCTCATGCAGATAAGAAAAGTCACGATTTGCACTGTTGAAGACTTACTCCTGCTTGAAATCAGGGTAATCTGTATCCCCACAAATTGCAGCTTTCCTTGTTTGCATGAGTACAGCTGCACTGATTACTGGCTACTGACTGACGAAATTGGGGCTAATTCCCAATATAGACAAGGCTACAACATATAGTGAAAGAATTGAGGTGATATGCCAGTGACTATATCACTTTTGGTACAGTGAGCTAAATAATTCACCTATCAACAACATATTATACTCAATCCTCCATTCATTTTGTTCTGCTGCAGGATGGAGTTACTCATTCCAGAATGGATAAAATACTGTATGTTACAGCTGTCAACATTCTAGTATTATTCTTATTATCATTTACGTAGTGTGTTTGTTACTCCAGTTGTTGAAGTAGGAAATAGGTACATTAGCACCCAGAGCTGCAGAGAGTTTGACATTTTCTGTCTTCCCTCTTTAGAGCCTGACTTTAATGGTGTTACCAAAGAGTAACCTTTCTCTGTGTTTTTTATAAAGTTGTTTTCTTGATCATTTTATTTCTGGTTTTCAAATTTTGTTAGCATTAAACTTGATTTTAATCATTTTTTCAGCGCTTGTTTTTCAGTGCCCTCTCCTTTTTTCATAGAACTACAATCGACCTCCAATAATGGCTTTAGCTGTTCCAGTGGCAGTTAAATTTCTCCAGAGGGATAACAAGGAACTGTGCAGAAACATGTCAAGTTACCTATCCCTAGCTGCAATTACCAAAGCAGATCTGCTGGCTGATCACACAGATGCAATTGTGAAAAGTGTCCTTCAAGGTACGAATATTTTACTCATTCTGCTATTATACTTCGGGCCCAATTCTGCAAAACCTCCACACATGGATTTATCAGGATCAGGCCCTAATACTAGATTATATAAAGAGAAAGATTTCAAGTAAAGTATATAAAGGCTTACAGTATTTGATAAGCCTTATTGATTAGGAAGCTTTATGGTAGACTGTAAAATCTTTGGGGCAGGGATTACGTCATCCTATGTATGTGTATAGACAGTGCCCTGGCCATTCACATGCAAATAGACTGGAAATAATAAACAGTAATATGAGACAACATTGTGCATATCAGGCCTTTATCCTTGCTTTTGCCAATGGCAAAATTCTGCTGACTTCATTGGGAGTGAGGTCAGACCTGTTCTGCGAGAGTCTGAGGTAAATTTTTAAAGCATTGCAATGGAGTTTTATTCCCATACATGCTATTTTCTTTAATAAGAATTCTGTGGCTGATTTTTTGAAATTTTACTCTGTGGATTTAAATTATTATGGTAAAGAACCAAAATATTCCATATTTTTAGATAGTAATGCGATTCAGCTGAAATAATTCTGTTTAGAATAGGACCTTATTTTCCAGATAAGGATGTTGCCAGTGAGTTGCAATAGCTGGTCGAATTACTGTGGTGATGTTGTTCTAAAGATGATAGGTCTTAACCTGAACGTGTACATTCTATATAGAAATAGAGACAAATACAGCAAAACATACAC
>ML677363.1:22932657-22968012 GCA_007922305.1 Dermatemys mawii | reverse complement strand
ATCAGTCTCGATATATAACAAATCTTTGGGATCCATTTAGTTTATGGTATTACATGGAGAGATAGCTAAGGTGGATGGTAATTTATTCCTTAAGCATTTTGATACCAAATCATTAAGATACTTGTAAATTGTGGTGAGAGTTTGCTCTTTCCTGCCTGTAGGTGGTAACCAGTACTGCCTTTCACCCATTTGACAGTGATGTTCATGAAACAACAGTGGGCCAGATCATCCCACAGAAATCTGTGAGCAGAAAGGGTCTTTGTACACAGGTCTCCCCCTTTTCATGTGGAAGTGGGGGTGCCCTCTCCTCTATCTCAGGGCCCTTGGAGGGGTGGGAGCTGGTAGGTTGGGCAGACAGGTGCACTGTATTTATTGCTCTCCCTTTCAAGCCTGGTGTGAAATCCACTTAAAAATTAAAATGGCCTCAGAGCGTCTTAACTCTTCTGTGCAATGGAAGTTTCCCAGTTCCCTCTCTTTAGAGAAGTGGTTCGTGAAGGAGTTCAGGTCAGCAACACTACTGCATTGGATTTGTACCAGGCTGCCAGGGAGCTGATGCCGGTGAGCTGGAGACCCCTCAGTCAGTATGAATGGTCCTGGCCTCTCACAAATCTCAGAGAAACAACAGTTTAGTGGGGTGAACCCTCTATTTCATATTAAAGATAGGCAAACCCTGCCTTCTTCTTGATAATGATCTGGTGAAAGCTTTACCCATTGTGGCCTTATAGCTGTGGGTTGAGTAAGACTTTAAAAGACATTATTTCACAATAGGACAAAATGTGGTAAAAGAAATGAATTAGCTGTTGTGTCAATGGCTATTTCTTTGTAATATGTTGCATTTCTGAGAAGCCATATCAGGCATAATTAGCACATGCATTAGCAAGTTTTCCCAGTTTCCTGATTCCAAGGTGCTTGTAACATGATCCAGGGGAAAGTCAGCACATTAATTAAACATGATGCTGGTGGAAAGCGTGGCTTTTCTGTCTGAGCCTGTTTGAGATGAATATCTTTAAATCACGTAACATTGCTGAGAAAATAAAATTCAGAGTGAAGAATATTACTGACAAAAGAGATGTCTCTCTGGATCAGTAAAGCCAAGACTAGCGACATTAGCATATATAAAGATTTTAGCTTGTATGCTAACATTTGGGAAAACAGTGTTGTTAATAATAAGAACCAAAGTGGAACAAGACTTGGTCCTTAAGATTTGATCACAGATATCCTGACACCTGCTGTAGTTTTGCATTTATATTATTCCAGCAGCAGATGTTGCTATGGACATCAGATTAAAATTCCAAATTAAAAAAGGGAACTCTGAATTCTTGTGTTGAGCACACTTTTCCTAGTTATTTGTGTTTTCATCAATAGTTTTTCAACCAGGAAAGGTCTGGGTTTCAAAATGCTGCTAAGAACCATGATTTAAAATTAAAACAGCTTATTGGTGGGGAGGAGGGGGGAGGCTAATAAATATGGACGTGCAAAGATAAATGGAGACAAAGGGTTTTATTCTGTTCTCAGGTAGACTGGGGCAAATCCAGAGCTATCAATGGAGTTGCACTAGTGAAACTGAGAACAGAATTTGGCTGACTGCCTGAGAGAGTTTGGGAGCTAATGGATTTATGGACATCATAACTACAGTGGGGAAAATGTTGGGCTGCATGATTTATTTATATCTTATTAGCCACTGTAATGGGGTGGTTACCCACTCCAGCCCTGATAGGGTTAAAGCCAGTCCTCAGAGAGGGCTGGGGGCAGGGAGAAAAGCCCAGGCTGATTGGGGAAGCAGCCACAGGTGGGCCATGCCCCAATCAATGCACAGCTGGGCCCTATAAAAGGTCAGGAGCTCAGGCAGTCTCTCTCTGACTTCAGAGAGGGAGGGACTGGCTGCTTGGGAACTGAGCAAGTTACCTGAGTAAAGCAGTGCTCTGGGAAGGCAAAAGGAGCTGGGGAGCTCCTGCCTGAAAACTCCCCCAGGATGCAGGCCTTGTGCAAGGCCTAAACAGGATCTGGGGCTGCGAAGGGGCAGCCCAGGGTTAGGTAGTTGCAGTAGGTCCTACCCCTCTTGCCTGTGATGACTGGCTCTTATACTGCAATCTGCCCCAGGGAGCAGGGGCTAGAGGAGAACTGGCAGTAGCCGCTGAGACCAGGTGGGCTTAGGAGGTTGGGGGGTTCCCTGCCGGGGCCGGGGGAGATCCACAGAGAGTGAGGGAGTATTGCTGATAAAGGGGTACCGGGGTCCAGGAGCGACACAGGGGCCAGTGATGGTGAGACACTGGCCTGCAGAGGGTTCTCCAGGCTGGAAAGAGCTAATTCCTGGACAACCAGCAGGAGGTGCCACAGGAGTGAGTTGTTGTGTCGCTACAGCCACGAAAAGCTATTTAGGAAGAATGTTTAGAGATAACTCTGACAGACTAACTCCATTTCCAACACATGAATGTGCAGAACCTGCACTCAACACTGATAAATAGATAACAATAATTGGATATTCTAAAGGTAGAATAAAATGTAGTAGATTTTGATATGAAAGAATAAAGGAAGGAAATATACTTGACTAAAAAGGGTATATTTTTGAAAGTATTTTGAGAGTTTATAATAAGCGATGCTCCAGGAGGGGGTCAGGGGCGCAAAATATCCTTGCACCGGCCCTGTCCTGACCTCTCATGTCAGCTATTGCAATTCCTGCATCTTTCAGCTTTTTAAGAAGCACATTTGTCATACCAGCTCCTGTAGTATCATCAATGTCAATAAATTCTAGAAAATGTTCTCTGACAGTCACCACTGCAGGGACATTTTCACTAGATTCTGTTGTTACAAAATGCCCCATTAAAGTCATTTGTTCTATATGGATGATGTCAAGTGTGCAGTCCAAAATAACAAAGTAATATCTTGCTGACTTCAAACTGGTTGAAATGATAGTAAAGAACAAAATTGTCAGACGCACAGATGAAAATAATATGTTGGGGAAGGATTAGCATGGCTTTTGTAAAGGGAAATCTGCCTCACCAATTTACTAGAATACTTTGAGGGGATCAATAAGCATGTAGACAAGGGGGAGCCTGTGTATATAGTATACTTAGATTTTCAGAAAGCCTTTGACAAGGTCCCTCACCAAAGGCTCTTAAGTAAAATAAGCTGTCATGGGATAAGAGGGAAGGTCCTCTCATGGACTAACAATTGGTTAAAAGATAGGAAACAAAGGCTAGGAATAAAGGTCAGTTTTCATAATGGAGAGAGGTAAAGAGTGGTATCCCCCCAGGGGTCTGTATATTCATAAATGATCTGGAAAAAAAGGGTAAACAGCGAGGTGGCAAAATTTGCAGACGATAGAAAACTACTCAAGATTGTTAAATCCAGGCAGATTATGAAGATCTACAAAAGGATCTCTCAAAACTGGGTGATGGAGCAACAAAATGGCAGATGAAATTCAATGTTGATAAATGCAAAATAACACACATTGGAAAACATAATCCCAATTATACATATAAAACTATGTGGTCTTAATTGGCTGCTACCACTCAAGAAAGATCTTGGCGTCATTGTGGATAGTTCTCTGAAAACATCCACTCAATGTAGAGTGGAAGTCAAAAAAGTGAACAGAATGTAGAGAATAATTGAGAAAGGGATAGATAATTAGACAGAAAATATCATATTGCCTCTGTATAAATCCATGGTTTGCTCACATCTTGAGTACTGTGTGCAGATTTGATCACTCCATTTCAAAAAAGATATACTGGACTTGGAAAAGGTCCAGAAAAGGGCAACAAAAATTATTAAGGGTATGGAACGGCTGCCATATGAGGCAAGATTAATAAGACTGTGACTTTTCAGCTTGGAAAAGAGACAACTAAGGGGGGATATGACTGGTGTGGAGAAAGTAAATTAAAAAGTGTTATTTACTCCTAATAACACAAGAACTTAGGAGTTATTAGGTTATTAGTTATTAGGTTATTATTGAGTTATTAGGAGTTGTTTACTCCTAATAACACAAGAGCTTGGTGTCACTAAATCAAATTAATAAGAAGCAAGTTTAAAACAAACAAAAGGAAGTATTTTTTCATACAAAGCATAGTTTTTGGAACAAATTGCCAGAGGAACCTGTGGAACTCTTTGCCAGAGGATGTCATAAAGTCCAAGGCTATAAGAGAGTTAAAAAAAGAATTAGATAAGTTCATGGAGAATAGCTCCATCAATGGCTATTAGTCAAGATGGACAGGGTTGGTGTCCCTGGCCTCTGTTTGACAGAAGCTGGAAATGGGTGACAGGGGATGGATCTAGGGTGACCAGATGTCCTGATATTATATGAAAGTCCCAATTTTGGGGTCTTTTTCTTATATAGGCTCCTATTACTCCCCGCTCCCTTCCCGATTTTTGCGCATTTGCTGACTGGTCACCCTAGATGGATCACTTGATGATTACCTATTCTGTTCATTCCCTCTGGGGCATTTGGTATTGGCCACTGTCAGAAAACAGGATACTGGGCTAGATGGACCTTTGGTCTGACCCAGTATGGCCATTTGTATGTTCTGATGGATATTAACCCTCTTCAGTGCATCAAACAACAAACAACTTCCCCAATAAAGGACACTGTGAAGTTTCTTATGTTCCTCCCTGTACAGTCACTTTGAGCAATGCTCTTTCCAAAATACAAACCTGACATCAGCCACAATGACACTAATAGCGCTCTCTACTTTCTAGTTTTCTTATCTTCTCAGTGATACATTCAAGAATTTGAATATATCTCCCTGTTCCTGCCTTCTTCCTTAACCATCTTCTGGTGGTTTTGGAGGACTAATCAGAAGCCATAAAACTTCACAAACAGGTGACATGGAAGTGCCTCAGGCAAGATGGTAGTGCAGGTAGGCATCACTATACAAAACTAAGGAGGGAGCTTAAAGGGCCTACTTTGCATAGGCCTCACAAAGCCAAAGCCCAGTCTTGGATTTCCCCAGCTACCTGTCCTGCTATACTGGGAGAATGTCTGCAGGACTGCACCCCTGAACTCTTTGGCACCCCGCTATGGCCTTAGAATGCAAGTTTTGAAGTACAGTATCCCTCACATACCATATGTTTCAAAGTCACAGTAATAAATAGAGCTATACAAGCCTTTCCTTAAGAACCCTGAGTCTGAATGCAATTTACCAGGAGGTCATAGTGACCATAATATAATTAAATTTAACATGCTTAGAGACAGAGAAGAGAGGAAATACCAAAGATGCTTACCACAGAGGCATTTAACTTCAGAGAGGGGAATGATACAAAAATGAGGAAGCTAGTTAATGGAAATTAAAAGGAACAGTCACAAGAGTGAAATGTCTGCAAGCTACATGGATATTTTTTGAAAACACCACAATAGAAGCTCAAATAAAATTAAATGTATATCCCACATTAGAAAGAACAGAAAGAGGACCAAAAATGCCTCTGTGGCTAAACAGAGTAAAAGACGGTTAGAGGCAAAAACGCATCCTTTGAAATTTGAAAGTCAAATCCTACTGAGGAAAATAAAAAGGAGCATAAACTCTGGGAAATAAAGTGCCATTCAAGTGGCACACTTGAGCCATTCTTTTTAGGGGGGTTTTTGGAGGGTTTTTTTGGTTTTTTTTTGACAAAACCGAGGAATTGTACCAGATTAAGATATCAAAAGAGGAGCTTTTGGAACAAATTGATAAATTAAACAGTAATAAGTCACCAGGAGCAGATAGTGTTCACCTAGCATTCTGAAGGAACTTAAATACTGAGTAAGAACTACCTAGGGTGATTCTGGGAATTACAGGCTGGTAGGCCTAATTTCAGTACCAGGCAAATTGGCTGAAACTATAGTGAATAAGATAATCAACAGACACATATAGATGAGCAAAACATGATGGGGAAGAGTCCACATGGCTTTTGTAAATGGAAATCATGCCTCACTCATCTTATAGAATTCTTTGAGAGAATCAACAAATATGTAGACAAGGGTAATCCAGTGGATATACTGTACTTGGATTTTCAGGAAGCCTTTGACAAGATCTCTCACCAAAAGCTCTTAAGCAAAGTAAGCAGCCATGGGATAAGAGGGAAGGTTCTCTCATGGTTCAGGAACTGGTTAAAAGACAGGAGAAAAAAGGGGTAGGAATAAATAGTTTGTTTCCAAAATGGAGAGCGGTAAACAGTGGTATCCCCCAGGGATCTGTAATGTGAGCGATGCAGTTTGACATATTCATAAATGATCTAGAAAAGGGGGCAAATAGTGAGGTGGGAAAGTTTTCCGACTATATTGAATTACTCAAAATAATTAATCCAAATTTGACTGTGAAGAGTAACAAAGGGATGTCACAAAACTAGGTGAGAAATGGCAGATAAAATTTAATGTTGATAAATGCATATTGGAAGACAGAATTCCAACTATATATACGCAATGATGGGGTCTAAATTACTTGCTGTCACTCCAGAAAGAAGTCTTGGAATCATCATGGATGGTTCTCTGAAAACGTTTGCTCAATGTGTAGCAACAGTCAAAAAAGCTAACAGAATGTTAGGAACCATTAGGAAAGGGTTAGAAAAGAAGACAGTAGATATCGTAATGCCACTAAATAAATCCATGGTATGCCTACATCCTGAATAATATGTGCCATTCAGGTCGACCCAAGTCTAAAAAGATATATTAGAAATGGAAAAGGTACAATAAAAGGGCAATAAAAATGATTTAAAGGTATGGAACAGCTTCCATCTGAGGAGAGATTGAAAAGACTAGGATGATTCAAGCTGGAAAAGAGACGATTGGGGGAATTTGATAGAGGTCTATAAAATCATAAATGGTGTGGAAAAGTGAATAAGGAAGTGTTATATACCCCTTCAGGGGTCACCCAATGAAGTTAATAGGCAGCAACTTTAAAACAGGCAAAAGAAAGTACTTCATCACACAATGCACAGTCAATCTGTGGAACTCTGCCAGGGGCTATTGTGAAGACCAAAACTATAACTGGATTACAAAAAGAATTTAACAGATTCATAGAGGCTAGGTCCAGGAATAGCTATTGAATAAGATGGTCAGTGATGCAACCCTGGGTGTCCCTAAGCCTCTGACTGCCAGATGCTAGGACTGGATGACAGCATGGATCACCTGATGATTGTCCCGTTCTGTTCATTCCCTTTGAAGCATCTGGCATTCGCCACTGTCGAAAGACAGGATATGGGTCTATGGACCATTGGTCTGGCCCAGTATGGTCATTCTCAAACTTGTAACACCCTCAGTTCATGACTTTTTGAACAAACCTAGCCAGTTTCATATAGACCTGGGTCAGTTTGTATTTACCTTGAAACCATAAGAAACTCCTACTCTTTTGCATTGTTTCATCAAAAAACTGGGTGCAATTTCATTGTTCTCACTGAATTTTGCTTTGAGTTTTGGATACAGTCAGATGTGGTTCTCAAAGTGAAACATGGGGAGAAAACCCAGGTGGATCACAATCAAGACAAGTTCCCCTGTGAATCCAAACTGCCTTTTTCCCACAGTAATAAATAAAATGAGTAAAAAATTATGGTTTGATCCTGAGATGTGCCAAACACTTGCTGTTCCCTTTGGATCGAATCCTGAGGTCGTTATGAAGCTATTAGTCAGTCCCCACTAATGCAAAACTTCTGTTGGCTTCAGTGGAGTCAGTTACTTTGGATTGCTAACTGAATGTTGACCTTGTGTAAATGCTTCAGGAATAGGCACCTCGACTTCAGTGTGAATGTTGGGTGTTAACAATGGCAGCATTGGGCTTATGATACTCATTTTTTAAGGGTTTCTCCAGACTGGATACCCCTTTTCCGAGGGGAAGCTATACAAGGACAACTCCACCTCGAAACAGATCTTGTGGAAATCTGCCCCTTTAAGGATACCTCAGTCTCCTGTGAAGAGCAACTGCCCCAACATGACTCCATCCCCTTGGTTGCCTGCAGGGAAGGGATACCTAACCTGGGCAGATGTTTAGCATTGAGTCCCTGGATATTCATCAGCTCTCAGGCCCCTTAGGATCAGGCCCTTTGTGTGAGATACTGATATTTTTATGCTCTTTTACATAGTGAACAAAACCAAATCTTTTGATGAGAAAACCAAAATAAAATGTTGTATTACTGTCCGCATTCATCCTCGTGACAAATTGTAGGCAATTTCAGTTTGATAAAGTATTTTATTTACAAGACAACTATACAAAAATAATTTCAATAAAATTATTACAAAATTCATTTACAATATAATACAGCTGCATCTTCTCAAAAGGTAACACTGGATTATTATGGGTAATACTATGTCTAGGCATACGTTAGGTCAATCCATAGCATAAATGTTTCGAACAAGGCACTACTTTATGATAGTGTACATACCAGTAACAAAGAGTAATAAACAACAAACATGACTTTATAGGTCTTAGATGGTTTGTCTGTAAGAATGGCATTAGCACTATGAAAGCAACAAATGGGCAACTCCAGAAAATACAACCGTCTTATGTTCTACAAAAGCAGTTCCAGCCATTTGTTTGCATGTGTTTAGTTTAGCAATGAATGTAAGAGCCAAATTCTGCTCTCAAGTGTCTACAAGTAGCTCTTACTGGCTATGAATCTGAAAACACAGCTGGAGTGACAGCAGTTTATCTATATTTAAGAACAGCTTTTCCAATATCATTCTCTAACTCGTTTTTTCAGTGTTTGGCCAAGACAGCAGACAGAGATCAAATCCAATCTTTACAATACCTTATCTGTAAAAATTTACAATACTACGTTTTCTTGAGGTTTATTTAAGAATTTAGACACAGGGTTGTAGGGCTCTGTGTGTTTGTACCTATTGGTATATTGTTCTTAATGAAAATTCATTCTTTAGTTCAGGATCGAGTTCCTCAGTATTTAGAAAACATATTGAGCTCCTCCATGTGGCAGAATCTCTGTAACTCCCCACCCAACAACATTGCCCCTGATATTACATGAATCTTCTGCTCTAGGCTGCGCTGTTATCTCTTCATTGCTGAGAACTCGATCCCAGATATTAAAGCCAGTCAGTTTTCCCGAAAAGGCTAAAGTTTCATCAAAACCACCTCCGACACAGCAACCATTCTTTTCTTGGCCTAGCTGCAAAATTCCTCCATCTGGAATTATATGAACCTCTGCTATTTCTGAGGTGGTAGCAACCAGCTCCCCATTTGCCCACAATGATAAGGTCCCGTTGTCTGAGCTCCAAGTGCCACAAAAGTGAGCCCATTGTCCAGGAGAAATTGTGTTTGGGGCAATTAGCTTGTTCTGGTCACTACCTACAGCAAGTACTGCAGACTCATGGCTGAGATAGAATTGAATTTCATAGGGATTTCTTTTTGTTCCATAGGAGAATACGATAGTTTTGTCCAGCACCTCAGTCACTTTGACCCAAATGCAGGCAGTAAAGGATTGGAGCATCATGTCAACAGTTGGATGAACACTCCCAAAGATCTTTTTGGAACGCATTGGGAATAAAATTGCAGTATCACACCCTGTGGGGGGGCGGGGGAGAAAAACATAATTAGAAGTATTATTCTACCGCTGCTAATTTCTGTAAAAGGTGAAGTATTTGTACATTCACAGTTTGGATTTTTGACATAAACTTACCTCTTTAGACTGGGATTTCCAAAGGGAGTCAGGCTCCTTTGAAAATCCTCATACCATACAGTATGTTGTAGGAATACATGATAGAATGAATGCACTGAACATTTTATGGCCTGGGGGTTGAAATAATCACATTGCTTGGATAAGACAGGTCTTCCCAAAGAAGTGACTTTAAAAAATTTACAGCATCCCTGCACCACAGCATTCTTTGTTTATGACATGTTTTGTTTCATGTGTGTTCTTTTTAGTCTCCATATTCTTTTCTCCTTAGAATCATAGGACTGGAAGGGACATCGAGAGGTTATTTAGTCCAGTCCCTACACTCATGGCAGGACTAAGTATTATCTAGACCATCCCTGAAAGGTGTTTGTCTAACCTGCTCTTAAAAATTTCCAATGATAGAGATTCCACAACCTCGCGAGGCAATTTATTCCAGTGCCTCAGTGTTCTTTTCTCGTTAGGAATACATTGTCATGGAAACAGCAGTGCTGTTGACATGGGAGGAACTCAGTGGCCTCTACAGGTTCATCTTAAAGTTAGAATGGCTGGAAATTTCTCCCATAGTTTGTGAAACCCAGGCATTGAATAGTCACAATCACATACTATATGCATTGTAAAGAGCAATACAGTCTATTGCCATATTATTAGATAATGGCTACAATTTTGGAAAGTGCCAAAGTGACATACTAGCCTACACCCCATTGACTTTCAAGAAACTTAGGCTTATGTCACTTCTGAAAATTGGACCTGTGCTCCCATATCTCTTAAATGCTTTTGAAAATTTTCCCATGTTCTGAATACGATATACTATGAAGACATTATGAGTCTGATAAACACAATTCTAAGTGAAAAATACTGTAGCTTATGACTTTAATATTTTTGTATAAAAGTGCATACTGAAAGGAGTGGAAACTGAGGTCTACCATGCAGATTCTGAACACAATTATATCAGTGTAAATCTAGAGCAACTCCACTGATACCAGAGAAGTTATTCTAGTCTTACACTGATGTAACTGTGGCACACAGTACATTACAGGAACATTTCATCTACTCAGACTAGATTCAAATGCTGATTAGTTCCCAAGTGAAAATGAGCTCAATGAGCTCATCCTAGTCCTTTGTGAGTTTCTATCCACACCATAATATTTCCACACAATTTGTCACAGGTGATGTTCTCTGCTGGAGTGGACTGGAGGAATGGGTGCTGAAAGACAGACGTGTGTGGGGACCATTGGCAGAAGCATGCAACGAAACTTCCAAAACTACCTGCCTGCTCTGAACTTTGTTTTAATTCTTTTAGTCATTAACTTTCAACTGCACTAAATTGGGGCGCCAAAACCAATTAATATAAAATAAACTGAAAAGATTCATTTCTTAAGAAGCTCTTCTCCCGTCTCCAATCAGTGATGATCAGTGTGTTGAGAACAAAAATTAGATTAGTGATGGCCAGTAACAGAAATCCATTCAAGAAAGAAAAGTAACTAATGATAATAAAGGCATATTTGACATTCTCGATACTGTTGTCTAGTTAATATATGATACATTAATATTCCAGTTGATTTAGGGTAAAAGAGGCCCCCTCTACAATTAAGCTGACTCATTTCCTGTTTAAACAAGCTATAAAAGCTAAAATGTCTAAAATGTGTCTTAAAATCTTTGCTTTAACGAATGAAGGTATCTTTCTGCCTTCCAGGATTAGACTGCTGCATTATTTCATATGCTGGTTTCTTTGAACTTTCAACACAATAATTTTTTTTCACTGGCTTTTTTTGTGGGGGCTTATGTTGGGGAGGCAACTGTGGATAGACACTACTTTAAAATGTTAGGAATACTATCTTGAAACAGCTTTTTAATTAGCAAACCTTCTGGCTTTATTATTGAAGGCTAAACAAAATTAAAACCAGCTTCATAGAAGAACAACAAAAGTGTGTTTAGAAAATCCCTTAAGAGTAGGTCTGGCAATAATTCAAGATGTGAGAAATCAAAACCAGTTGCTGAAAACTCTCTTGGAAAAGATATCCAGAGAGACCTACAGAATATTTCAAAGTGTGTGTGTGTGTGTGTGTGTGTGTGTGTGTGTGTATATACATATATATATATATATAAAATACTATTATTATTATTATTATTATTATATTATTACTATATATATATATATGTATGTTAGGATTTTTTCTGTAAAATTGTGTAGAGAAGAGTCTGCCTCAATTATACAGATATAATTCAGGAGTATTTCCAATGAAGTCAATGGATTTATTCTGGATTTACATCAGTGGAACTGGATTTGGAATGTGATTGTTAAATGCTAGTCAGAATACATATTGCTCTCTGGTTGGTACAAATATGCGAAAATGTCAACTGACTGAGAGGTTTCATTTTTGTTTCATACTATGAGTTTGGCATATTGTGGGAGAGACTTGAATAATAATGTAACCATCATGTTAATTCTGAAAAAGAACATTTTTGTGTAAGCAAAAGGAATATTGCTGGTTGCATTCTTTCAGTGTAATCCTTGTTTCTGTCATCGTCCGCTCCCCCTCCCTCCCCCACATATATTAGTATGACACTGTATACTATTTTTTCCTGCTCCTGGTTACAAAGCTATTCTAAATTAAAGCTGAATTCATGGTCTACCATGATAGGATATATTTTGTTCAGGGTTATAAAATGCCTTAATATTATTTTAAAAGGTTTAGGTGTGAATTGCCCTTTGCATTTTTGGCTACATTTTCAAAGCTGTGAGAGGTGTGCCGACAAAAGGTACTTATTTTTGTCAGAACTCACATTGCAGCATCACTGTGTATTCACTAGCACAAACTTTGTAACTGCACACCACACTTCCCACATGCACACTCAAATATGGGGCTTTGTGATTCCAATGTGCATACATTTTTGTACCATGCTCCTTTTGTCTTTATTGGAAAATTTGGCCCATAAAATAATTATATTGGTAATATTTATAACAGGTGGAATTATAGATATTCAGTAGACTGAGCTTTATGTCTGAAAGAGTTGTAGTATGTTGGTAGTAATTTTTCACACACCTCTTTAGTTATAAATATATAGGGGTGTATTCTTCCATCCCTACATTTCTCTAATTATTTCAATCAAGTACCATACAATGGTTTATAGAAAGGCTGGAACACAGGATTTGAAATACTGAATCAGTCCACATGGTCCATCTAGCATGGTATCCAGACCTTAGCTTCCATCACTACATCATACTTCAAAAGAAGGAAAAAACCCTATATACAAGAGACATGGGGAAAACTGTTCCTTCGTGACCCACCAAGGGTGATCAGTGTTTGCCCTGAAGCATGACATTTGATTAGATGTTGCCCATTGACACTGACTGTGTGCTCTCAGGTCTGCATCTGTTCCAATTCACAGCTAGAATTGGTGAGAAGGATGCAGCAGTTGGGTTAGAAAAAGTAAAGACTGGTAGTATATGGAGCAAATGAAAGCTTTCGGAACTCAGGTGGAAATCTGGAGCTGGGAAGGTGAAGGGCAAGAAAACATCAAGGTTTCATAAGTTAGTCTATTTAAAATATGTCCACTGCTCATTGGTCACAGGCTTAGTCTGGAACGCTCTCCTAGCTTCAGCATCACAGCTGGGGTAGACTGACCCTGATAATAATAATAACTTTGACTACATTCTTCTTTGGTCCCCAAATTTGAAAATCTGGCCCGCTTTTTTTTTACAGAGAGCTTGGTGGATTTCCCCACCGCACACACATCTTGCTTCTAATTGTCCCTTTACAGTCATGCCCTGACGTAAGAATGTTTAGCTGAGGTATTGAATATTGAGGTTCTGGACAGGGTATGAAAAGAGAGAATTCTGAGAAATGCTACCTGGCATAGACTTACCAGCTGGCAGTAAGTGCTGAGCTGCCCACTTTTGTGATCCTTTCAGTTCAGCTCTCGTTTGCTGTAGTTCTTCCCCCAGAGAGTTCAAAATGAAATTGTCCCCTCTGTCCATGTATCTGGATTTATCTTGCTGGTGAAAACCTGTCTCCATGTTAGTTGTCCTCTGCCAAATGCTCTCCAGCTGGGTGAGTCTGTTAGACACGTTGAGGCTCAACTGCAGAAGCTCTTCAAGAATCTTTCTTTGCTCAGATTCATGAAGCGTCTTGGACTCCTGAACATGATCGGTGTTCCTCATCAGTGTTTGGTTCACCTGTGACAAGACTTGGTAGGTGAGTTTCTCAATGGTGGTGGTGCACGTGCCAGCAA
Source organism: Dermatemys mawii (assembly GCA_007922305.1). Taxonomy (NCBI): domain Eukaryota; kingdom Metazoa; phylum Chordata; order Testudines; family Dermatemydidae; genus Dermatemys; species Dermatemys mawii. Next base: position 22,954,191 of record ML677363.1, on the reverse strand, counting down.
AGTTAGCCACAAACTGGATCATTTCTGCTCGTAGAGTTTGCAGTTCCACTTTAAGGATTTCATCAATGGAGTGCAGCAACTTGTTCTCTTTCATCTGCGAGTTCTCAAGCATGATGAACAGTTTGTCCCATTCCGTGTGCTCTCGCTGACAGTCACATGAAATAGCTGAAATACAAGACACAGATGTTACTATTTCTCTTTACTCTTGTTTGGAAAAAAAAGTGATTTAATAAAATCTCTCTTCATTTATTGCCTATGCTCTCTAAACCACCAGTGCTTTCCCTCTGAATTAAAACAGAAGACAAGGCAATGTGTAATTTAGCTGTTCTGAGAATCACAGCAACATTCCCAACATTTCTTTTATAAGAGAGAACTGGAAAACAAGGAGTATAGGGAGATTTTGCAGGGACATACTAAAGTATTTGCATCATTTGTCTATGTTAAATAATCTGCTTTTACAAATCACTTTCATTTTGTTTGAAAAATGGTATTTTTGCAATAACTGTTACGAGAACTAAGTAACAAAGAGTGATTTAAATAGCTTCTCTTTGGTTTTTAAGAAACTGCTATCCTGTGTTTAATACTGCAAAAATAGTTTAAATCCACTTACTTTCTTCAGTAGCAGGAACTATACTTTCTATTTCATTCTCAAAATTCAGGTACATGACATCATAGTCCTCATTGTTCAGAGCAGAGGAGGAAGACCAGAAAGCACAAAGTAGAATTGTCAAAGAAAGCATTTCTTGAGACAGCATACTCCAGCTGTTTCGTAAAAGTCTTTGAGTCCTCTGGAGTTAAAGGTCTCTTGGAACTGAGCAGAGACAAGACTATCGGAGTCTGAGACAGAGCCCTTAATAAATACTCTGGGAGTTCCTGATCTTGAATGAAAGAGTAACGCTAGTGCCACAGCTGCAATAAGAGTGCTTCTGGCTTTTTTTTTTTTTTTTTTTTGGATGGGAGTAGAGGGAGGCATACAAATTGCACAATCTGGAACCTTAAAAGTTTACAATGTGGGTGGATTAACTAGAGGAGGGGAAAGAATGGGGAAAGCTACTCTTGCAACTGTGACTTTTCCTTTGAGACCAGACTTTTGTAACATGAAGTGGTAACATTGTCAGAAGAGAACAAGGGGAACTAAATCATTAGGAATTTGATGGATAAAAACAGGATAATCATTTTACTATCTCGTGCTATTTTACATCCCTTTTATAATGGAGTTTTGTAGCCGACCTGTTTACAAATTCCTTTTATAGTTAAGATCTGTCTGTGGTCATGGAAGGATTGGAAGAAAAATTAAAATAGCTTGAATTGTTTTAGATAGAAATGTACTGTAACATCACTACAGATATTTTATTTCAGAAGTAACTTTAGCTTAGCAGTTGCATGATTGGACTATTTATGCTAAAATACAATACCAACATTTTTCCATTAACTTGAAAAAGCCCAAATGGATCACTCTTGGATTAGCTATTCATCCAGTGCTTAGATATTACTGTTGCTTAGTACTAGGTGCTATATGAAGCTTTTGCTAGACCTTTGTCTGTCTAAAGCTACTCAGTTACACTTCTGCAAAGTGTTTGAACCATTTATTGTTTCAGTATCCTCCCTTCAAGTCAAGTTCAGTGGTAGCATAATGATGGTATAAATGGCACATTGGGTATTAGTTACTTAGAGAATGAGTATAAATGATCATAAGTGGTAAAAGAGCATAACTTGCATCAATTTGGCATTTCATGGTTATGCAAAATTAGTGTCACTTTCATGCTCATGGGTTATAGAAAGGTAGCAGAAAAAGCCACAGAAGGATGCAAGCTAAAGTAATCATTGTTCCTAGGCTAGCTCCCAACCTATTTTATTTTAACATCCTCGTCTTACCTTGAAAGAGTCTATTTTTGAAAAAGCAACACCACTATATGTACATATGGATTCACATTCAGCTTCATCTCTTAATAGCCTGGGCTGCATGGAATGTCAGTCCTGCCCAAACATTTCTCAGTTTCGAGTGGTCTACTCCTCTAGCACCACAGGCCTCAGAAGAAGAGCTATGTGCTAATAGTGAGAGTTAATGGAAAGTGTCTTATGTGAGAGGACAGTGTTTTATGGAATGGAAGGACATGAGTCGTGTTTCCAATGCCATATTCATATGGTTAACCAGTGATTGTGATGTCTGTCTGGTTATGTACTGTATGAAGTTAAGTATTATTATCCTCTGGTGTCCAGCAAATGGTCAGTATTTTTGTGAACCTCTGGGTAATCTTCTGCGATCATAAGAAAAAAGATCCATCTTAGCTGAGGAGTCTACACTGGGCAGACTCTGCTATCTAATGAAGGTATTTATTCTTGGCCAGGCACTGAGTGAAATGCTGCTCTTAAACGTGATTCAGCAGCAAGAGAGAGAGAGAACTGTGTGGCACTGGAGCACTCCGTAGGCCCTGTTCTCCAATAAGTCTTTGATAATCGGTGTCCATTGACATCAGTGGGAGTTCTGCATGTGGAACACAGACAATATGTTGCCCTGTATCTGTAAGTGAATTGCTGGGCATTCTTTGTCATTACATTTCACTTTTCAGTACCAGAAATGCCACTCACCCACATCAATGGACAGGGAAAGTTGATGGGGCCAGCAGTGAAAGGGGGATAGTCCCAGCAGCAAGTGAGGGAGACTTTCACCAAGAGACAAAGTAGCTTCTCCCCTAGAAGTCCAGCTAGGGAGGATGGGTGCTGATTGGTCAGCCTTCTTCACCTCCCAGGATTTAACTTAGTGCAGGAGCCATGTGGAACCTCTTTCAGCTCTGTTCCAGCACCCTACCCTACCCACTTGAACTAGGAATGGGAACCTGGCCTGACAGATGCTATGGTCTAGCCGATCACCAGTTTAAGGGGGACAGGAAAGAATTTTTTCTCCCCTGGGCCAATTGGCAAAGGACCAGGGAGCTATTTGCCTTCCTCGCAGAAACTGCAAGCCACAGTGGATTAAGTAAGAATGTGCAGGGTTCCTAATTTAGGGATTGGGATGGTGGTGTTGATTTGTTGCAACTTGTGGCCAGTAACCAGTGTGTTTAGCAGAATAAAATGAAGTGTTCCCAGAGGTAAAAGACCAGGGATTTTCGTGATAGGCCTTGGGATTGTGTTAGTAGGGTGAGACCTTGTGCATTTTGCAGGCTGAGGTCAGACTTTGTGGCTCTTGTTGGCCCAAGTCCCCACCCTGCTGCACCCTCTGTCCCCCTCGTAGCTAGGGAGGGTGCTAGACTCAGAGAGGTGAGTGTTGGGGGATAGGTTAAGGAGAGCCTACCCCACATTCTGGGTTCTATGGTAAGGAAACTTGTAATTCTGGTTCCAGGGTTAAATGGTGAGGAGCCTTGTAACCCCCGCCCCACTGGAACCAATTAAATGCCTGGTATAGGAGAGTATGAGTGATAAGTGGGAACTCCCTTCCCTTGTGTTAAAGTTTAATAAAAGTTCAGCTTGCTGCTTAATTCTATGCCTGTGTCTGACCTCATTTTGCCACTGTGTCCACGTCAAGGCTCTGTGTCTCTCTCTCCATCTCTCACTGTGAGCATGTACAATGCTGAACACAACAGGGCCTTGAACTGAGTTGGTCCCTTTCGGAGCTACCATAATTAAGAATACGATCTGTCATGGAGATCACAGACCTCCACGACTTCTTCTGGGGCAGGGCTGGAGCAGTGGCTGCCAGAACAGCTGACTTGTTGCCAATGGTCAGCTCTAGGACCTCCAGAACAGGTAGCTGCCAGTCAGCCCTGGGGTCATCAGAGCAGTGGCCAGCTCTGGAGCAGCAGCCCCTGGAACAGCTGACTGGTGAGCAGCCCTGAGGCCACTGAATGGAAGCAGTTCGGGTCTACTGTAGCTATACTGGTCAATTTCCTCAGTGTTATACATCACCTTTCAGTGTAGCCCTTATTGTCTGGTACTGAGTTGTATGACTGTTACAGAATAAAGAGGCCATATGCGGCCCTTAATTTGCAGTGCAACTCTAACTGGGTGGAATTTTCAAAGGCACCTGTTTTAGGAGCACAACTCCCATTAATTTACATTGGGATTTGTGCTCCTAAATGAGTTGGGTGATTTTAAAATCTCACGCAGTAATATCTGTGGGAGTTCTGTACAAAGAATGTGGATAGAATATTACCCTAAACTGAACTAGTCCCTCTGTCTAATTCCTTTGGGATGATTCATTAGCAAATACCTTTCCCTTATGACTGTCCCTTATAATCTTTCATCCTGAAGGATTCCAGATTGCTTAACAAACATTATATTTACAGCATGACTCACATGAAACAAACTCTAGTGCAGAAAGTGAAAGTTGGGTGGTCCTCCAGCTGCACAAGAGTAGAAGAGGGGGAAATACCAAGCTTGGATTTACACTTTCCTAGTGTATATGATAGATATAAAACATATCACTTCTGATCATGGTTGCAAAATCTTCAGTAACCACAGATGAATAATTACAGGGTAATATCCTAGACCCTGCCAGGTCCCCTTTGTTCTGCTCTCTTAAAACTTCCCTATATGGGAAATGAAGAATTCCTGACTGACATAACTAGCCCTATGCTACCTCCTCTCCAGAGTAGGGGGCCTTATGGGGGCATGGCTGAGGTGCTGCATTGAGCTATTCCCATTAGGTGTAATGGCCTCTGTGGGTGGTTACAAGCTGGCACAATTTAAAGTAACCCTGAGGCTGTTCAAAGTTGCATTTTAGTTTTTTAGTTCATAGTCAATTTTCAATTATGCTTTTACTGTGTCTTTCATGAATTTGATGTTGTAGAAGTGTATTAACTGCAGGCTTTTCAGCTAACACATATGAACCATTTCTACTATCCACTGAGTGGCCTGTTTATCTTCCATAGCTACAATGCACAAATTAAAATGAGAGAAAAAGCAGGAGACCAATATGCCAGTTCCTATTGGAAACCAAACCCACAGAGACTTTAAATACTTTAAAGGATTTAGAGAGTGGATCCATACTACATAGTGATAGGCAGATGTTTTCCACATGTCGTGCAAATGCAACTTAAACATTCCAAGATCGGCATGTATAGCTTGTTATGTTATACATTTCTATATGAGACTTGGTTTCAAATTAAATTGTGCAGGCACATCTTCAAACACTAGAAAATGTGTCAGAGTATTTTTCATGTCTCTCTCTCTGATAGACTCTCTCATCTCTTCCCTTTGCCCCTTGGAAACGGCACCGTAACTACTTATGTTCAAATTCAGCTTCCTGCTCATTTACTTCTTTAAATAACCAAATACTGTTTCCATATGTTGGTTGTTTCATTTTAGTGTTTTATTCTCAGCAAAAGAGAAAAATGGTTACTGTGCATTCCGTGCCCTTTTCAGTTTCATTTAAAACGACACTTACTCTCTGTCTGTCTTTAGGGTTCAGTTAAATATCACCCAACTCTGAGATCTCATCAGCCAACCTTCATTTGCATGGGCTTTGTACTCAAGGCTGAAAATAATGATTCATAGGAAATGTTTTCCATTTTCCCCATGTTGCTTCACTTGTGAAATTCCTCCTTCAGTAATTCGTTTTTTCATTTCTTGCTCCAATTTACATGTTGTACATCTGTGGAGTTTGTTTTGTTTTTCTATATTCCTCATGATTCTCAGAAATTCAGAGTTGTTAACATGCCACACCTGTATGGAGGTATCTAGTTATAGGGATGTTGGTATTAGAAAGGCCAAAATGGCAGATAAAACCTTGAAACACGTTTCTCAGAATTACTCTATTTTCACTCTGTCAACAGGAAATTCCATGTTGCTGCGCGTGTTGCCCTCTGTGTATGAAAAGCAGCCCCAGCCAATTAACAACCATCTGACGGAGCTAGTGGCACTGATGGCTCAGCTGGAACAAGCAGAACAACACCACCTTCTAAGGCTATTTCAGATAGTGGCCAGGAGAAAGCAACCTGAGGTAAATGTACAATACCAGACATTGCCAGTGGAATAAGGCTATTCACTTATGGAGAGTTTATGTTGTTCAGAAACGACAAAGAATCTTATGGCACCTTAAAGACTAACAAAAGTATTGAAGCATAACCTTTCGTGGGCTACTACCCGCTTCGTCGGAGGCATCTGACAAAGTGGGTATTAGCCCACGAAAGCTTATGCTTCAATACTTTTGTTAGTCTTTAAGGTGCCACAAGACTCTTTGTTGCTTCTGCAGACCCAGACTAACACGGCTATCTCTCTGATATGTTGTTCAGAACATCTTGGCAGTACAGTAAAGTGTCCCATGTAATGCATGTACCAAATCAGTGGTTCTCAACCTTTCCCATACCTCCAGGCTCTCATGTTACAACAGAAAAGGTTTCAGGACTCCCACAAGTAGCCATAAAGAAAGAAAAGACGATCCTGATTCTTCTGGACCTGTTCGTGATCCCCACAATGAAGATCTATTAGGCAGGACTAACGCAATACAATTAAGCAGGACTCAAACAATAGTGCAAACATTTTGTGTGACTACTTGTTTGAGATGGTAAATGAATGTCCTTCAGCCACACACTTTTTGTGTTTGTTCTCTGCAAACATTTGAGCAGTAGAGGTTAACCTACAAAATCCTGCTGGAAAGCACATTTTAGTGATCTGGGTGAATGTTTGTGGAAATTGAACTTTAAATTCAAATGGGTAAATGTGGGTGCTGGATGTGTGTGTTCATTCAGTCAGACAGGCAAGGAACCCCACCATGCAGCTTATTCAACCAATTACAACTAAACAACACAGTTCAAATTTGGAATATTTGTGATCAACCCATGTTGTAAATTTACAACGAGATTCTGGTTGGAAAAAATACAAGGAAATTACTATCTTCCCATGGATATTCTGCAAAAAGAAAAGGACATTGTGTGAACCGCAAGTGACACTGAATTTGTCAGCTAAACTACTTTTTGCCAATTATTTGCTCAACTCTGCTAAAGAGATAGTCAAATCACTAGGAAAATGTTCAGAGTGCTGACATTTTTACTGAGTTAGGGAATGTAATCTAACTATTTACATTACATACTTGCAAAAAACCTTCGAAGAGCCAGATTTTCACAAATGTTCTTTAATTACTGTAATTTAAGTCCATGGAAGTTTAAGGGACTCAGCTAATCTATACAGGCTGCCTTAGTCTGCCAGATAAGATTTACTGGGGGTATTTAAAGCTGGCACTGTTATCTGGCCAGGGATGAAAGATCTAAAATGGGGGACTTTCCACCCTGACTCAGCTCATTTTATCTTAAAATTTCCTACCACTTTTGGTTATTCCTTTGCCAGTTATGTATTGTTTCTCATAATTACATTTCCTTTTTGAAGATAAGGATGTACTAAATAGGCTTACGTTATGTTTAAAGTCAAGTTAAAGTGAACTAGTGCCAGAATGAGTGAGCAAGAGCATAACTAGAGCAAAACATGTTGTGCGTTGAAAATGATATACCTACTTACACAAGCGTGATACTTATACGGCACAGAACATTAGAACTGGGTACAATGCTGGCTACTTTACAGAGCACGCATTTAATAAATCTTCATAAAAATCACCAATAGTTTTATGCTGCCCTCCACAGTAGCCAAGGAAACCATATAATAAATATACAGTTACAGAGGAAATGTAATTCCCTTTGAGAACATGATTCTTTTCAGCCAGATGGGCCCCATTTTACCATTGCTTGTGGGTCAAAACACTTTCCTCATGTGATTCATACTGTCATTGCTATGTGCTACATTGCTTTCTATGTCATGCACTTCCTAATAAAACTTCCTTATGTTGACAGAGTATTGGATTTTCCTTATTATGAGTAGTAACTCTCCGAAGTTCATGGATCACTGGCACAGTCACATTCAGCATTTACTTCTAATCACATACATGTATTACGATAGTAGCATGTGATCACATAAACTTCACATATTTGACAACAGTCACTCTGACTTGGATCTATATTGATAGACACTTAGTAGTCACTCGGTAACATGCACATACTGGAGTATCGACAGTATGCTATATCTGACTGTACTGTGTACTGCTTACTGGATTGTTCACAGTTTTAAGGACCAGATCCTCAGCGGCTGTTACACTGAGGTCAATGGAGCTATATCATTTCACACCAGATGAGGAGCTTGCCCCTTAGTTCTGGCTTTGTTTCAGCCACTAGTCCTGGGGTTTTAGTCAGTCTCTTGCGAGGAAATTAATCCTTAATTTACTGGGGAGATTCATTCACAAATTGTTTTAATCAATAAAACATAGCATTAGTCTAGTACAAACCAAAAGGAGAAAGCTTTCATTTTCACCAGTTAAGCATTTCCTTAATTATGAAATGTTGCATTTATGCATGTAGATCTTAAGGCAATAGTCCGCACTTGTTCCATGTGTGTAACTGAACACCCCTTGACCTCAGTGGGAGCTCTATGCAAAGATTGCCACAGGTGGAAAATCTTTAATATTACAGAAGTGGATTGGCATAGTTCAAAATCAAAATCTAATTGCTCTTTTATCACTGCCATATGCAGTCCTTGTCTTGGCTCCATTACAAATCTATTTGTGATTCATTTCCCCTTTTTATTTTATAGGTGCTAAAAGAATGTGTTCCTTTTCTAATTAATCATTTAAGAGACCCTAACTATAATGACATTATCCTAAATATACTGATAGAAATATCAGGCTATGAACCGGTAGCTTTGACCAGTGTTCTTCCAATGCTGAAAGAGATTGGTGAGAGTTTTCCAAGCCTGATTGGACAAACTGCAAAGATCTATGGAGCTGTTGGGCACGTTGATGAGGTAAAAACTAATTTTTTAAAAACATGTTTTCCTCCCTTTGTTTTCTGGACCCTAAGTAAAAGATGAGGCCCCATTCAATACCTTCTGGACTTTCAAGCAAGCCTCCCAATTTGTACACACTCACAATGTTATTGCCAGGTATATATAAGACAGTATGTCACAAGTGTAACATTCGGATGGATAGGCTAGCCAATAGCAAAAGATATCAGTCAGGGGGTCCTAATTGCTGGCTGCAGTTGTGTCCAGCCATCTGAAGGAAAGTAGACACAGTACTGAGGCCTGAAGAGGACCACGCTTCAGATGTGGTATGTCTCCTTTTCTGCTTATGGGTTCTGGAGTTGTTCTCTTCTTAAACCATTTTTTAAAACTTGTATATAACAACACAAAAAGGTCATAATTGAGGTAGCAAAACCAAGTAAGGCTGCAATATCTAGTGTTTAAATTAAAGGCAGAACATTCGTGTGTTTGTGTATTGTGGGGGGGAATCTGCAGCCTTTATATGTTGTTAAATTTAAGAAACAAATAAACAGTCTCCAATTTTGTTTTAATAAGGAAGTGAAATATGAACTTATTTGGATAACATAATCTAAATATTTGGCTTTGTGTCCGTAGTTAATTGGATAGTCTATGCACATGTCCTTAAACTGAAGCTGTTCCCCAGGGACGATGGACCAGAGTCTCATCTCAGGAACATCAGTGTAAATCTGGAATGACTACATGGACATTATGGAGTTACTCTGGATTTACACTGGTGTAACTGGGATCAGAATCTGGACCAATGGGATTATTACATCTAAAAAGTCAATTTGTCGGAACATGTTCTGGAAACTCCAACTCTGTACATTGTCTTTTAGCTCTGTATAATAGGAAGGTGCACAAAAGTTTGGATTGAAGGATTATATTGTATGGTGTGCTTGCAGTTCTAATGGAGTTTGTGACCATCATGTGATATAGCACAAGGTACAGTGGCTGCCATCAAATGTCATTCATTAGCTATAGTTGCCAGCTCTTTTCCTTTTTCAAGTACAGACAAAAGTGTCAGTATCTCCTATACTGTCGGGAGGAGAGGGGGAAAGAAGAGTTGACTTTTTAATGCTGTGGCCACACTAATTCAGTACTTGTCACCTGTCTCCTGTCATCCTATCTGGGTGAGCATGGTTGAATTTTTTTTACCAGACCCCACTCCTTTAAGTAATCTTGCAGCATGCTGCAAAAGGATCTAAGCTCACAATGCTACTGGGAGGTGTATGGCTGAATAATGAATTTGCATATCATGCTAATAACTTACACCATTAAGACTACCCATTTTAGTGCTTTACTCACTAATATAAAATCTTGATGTCATTCTAAATGGTGACCACAGTTAGCAAATAGGGAATAAATTACTGCATGTTTAACTAATCCATATACTACAGATATAACTACAGTATATAATTAACACTAGTAGTAGATCATGTATCTTCTTTGTTGCTCATCCAATAGAGGGTAACATCACTCACACACACAAAGCCACTTTGGTCTGTTTTCTGTTTTAAATGCCCTAAATCACTAACTGTATAGGGCTTTGTCGAGGAGAGCACTATAGTATGTTCAATCACTTTGTAATATCTAGGTCATAGTCCATCTTTAGATTTATTAGTGGAGTGACTGTCAACCCTGTATACTGCACAAGCTCTTCTATTTTGCTGATAGCTGCAAGTACTAAGAAATATAACTCTTGCTGAGACTAACACCGGAAACCTGCAAAGTACTCTCTAGTCAGAAGACACGGTGTGTTCTGAGAACACTGAACCCATTAGATAGAAACATGGCATGTCATAAATTCTAATAAGGTTTTATATTCATTCCTGTGCATATGCTTTCTGTGTCATTCACAGTTATTAATAGACATTTCCATTCAGGTTCAAATCAATAGCCTGTAAAATCAAAATTAATGTTGTGCTGAATTCAAACAGCTTATGGTAAATGATTCAGATTTTTAGATTTGTGACAGAACTTGATTATAGACTGAACATGCGTGGAATATAGTAAATGTAAACATTTTGAGAAACACAGTAGTGGTACCTATATTACAATAACCTGATTAGTTTATTCCAGTAAGGGATAAATCCTGCAATCTCCTTTCACATCCTACACAGAGATCATTCAGGCAGAACTGCCATTGAAGTCAACTGGATTTTGAGTAAGGGCTAGGAACTGACCCTCTCTGTATAGATCAGAAGTAGAATAGCTTTGGCATATCAAGGAATAACTTAAATGTTTTAAAATTCTTTATTGAAGTTTATTTTCAAATTGTCCATTAAAATATCAGCATAATGGTATTTTGCTCCTAAGACAACAGTATTCATTTTTCTAAAAATGTAATTCAACATTTAGTTTTCTTTCTTCCGCTAAAAGATCATTGTTTATTTCAGTGATTCATTTTGGGCTTACACCCAGTCCTGCAGTCCCTCCCATAAGTTTTGCCTGCAAGTGGATTGCTATGTCAAAAAATTAAAATATATAAATTATAACAACAGAAACTCATATTTCTGAATAATTTTCTATGATGGAATTGATTCCCTGAGGTCAAATATATGGGAAGACACTAAAGTAACTCTACTATAGAGTGTTCTATCTGAAGAATTGAACCATAATGTGGACTACATAGGGTGCATAAATGCAATGAGTCAGGAGAAGGAGCATATGGAAACAGATTGCACAAACAGAACTTTTACTCTTGTATTACACATGAGCACCAAGTTCAGGTGCGCACGTGCACACACAGACGCAGAGCCTCCTAATGTGACTGCTGCTCCCAGCATGTTTTTCAACATCATGTTGACTGCCTGATCTAAATAAAAGATGCAGTTAGACTATTCCACCACTAGACTGCAGTAGACAGAATATGAATGCCCTGCATGCAGGTGCTCTCTAAATTCTTACATTAGGAATTTACCATAAGATTTGCCTTCCTGGATCAGACCTTGGGCCCAGATCCACAAAAGTATTTAGGATCCTAACTTCCAGGCCTTTGGTTCATCTTGTCTTCTACCCTGAAATCAGTAGAGGCTAATAATAAATATGTCCAAGAAAGGTGACAAAAAATATCATAAAGTACTGAAACCATGTGCTTTGCCCATCCCTCAAACAAACACAAACAATCAAATTTCCTGACCCCACACAGATACTTAGGTTATACCTTGAAACATGACATTTAATTATTGTTATCTTCATTTGCTTTCTTACAGATGATATCATGGGTCCTAAATAGTGATATTGACCTACAAAGAATCTCTGGAGTAAATACTCTTTCTCCTAGCACTCATCTTCCTTCATCCTAAAATATTTCTTTTGTATAGTGAGGCATCTCTGTGCCTCTGTGTTCTGCAGATTGTTACATAGCTCCCTGACAGACATCAGCACACAAGTAATAAATGTATTTGATGAGGAAGGAGCCATAGGCAGAACTAGAAGGGAAGACTGCAAGCTCTGATAAATGATCTGCCATCAAGATGAAGGCACAGTTCAGCTGGCTCAACCCAACAGAGACTCTGGTATACTGTACATTGCCTGCCCTGCTATACTTCAGACAGACTCGAGTTATATCTAGCTATGTTGTGTCCATCACTAGTGCTGCAAAGGATAAATTGATGTGATAAGAACATATCAGGAATGTAGTGAAGTTTCTGGGAAAATGCTCCTTCGTGTAACTGTTTTGATGAATTGGGAATTGTCATTCCCATAAACTTAGGTTAGGTAGTTGCTATTATTTAAAGAGAGAGTCTGATGTAGAGGAAGGAGAAAATTGGGCTGTGACCATCTGGATTCTGGTTCAGGAGATGAGTTCAGGGGTTGGAGGTGTGATTCTATCTCTACAGTCCAGTTGGTTGATGGAGAGATTAAGCATGCAAGGGCTGATAAATCAGTGCAGACTACAGGGGCCCAAAAATTTAGGCTTCAAGTAATTGTTTGTACCTTGCTTAAGAGTCAATGTAACTAGCTGTACTTGAAAATCAATTGATGACTTTTTTAGAATTCAGCAGTAGTGGTGGGGGGCGAGGAGTGGGGAGCAAGTGGTGTATATACCCATGAGCATTTCTAGTCTAAGGATGTCACTTTTGTTAGACCGGGTGAAATATGCAAGCAAAAGTCATTTTGGGGGTTTGATTTCACTTGTTGCAACAGGGCAAATTCTGTCTTTTGGCTCTTGATTTGCAGTATATAGTGCCACAACAGACAGGCAATACCAGTCTGCCCACAATGGTGGAAAGAGCACAAGAAGAAATCATGCTTACTATTTCTACTAGAGCTTGGACAATTTTAAATTAGATCTAATATATCTTATGAGAATTAAATCAGATCCCTGTTTCAACTCAGCAAGTTTAACTGCCATTAATGTCAAAAACCCAGGTGAACAGAGCAGAGTGAGCCAAAATTAGCTTGTTGCTGCCTTTTAGCATAGTTAGGGAATCTAGTAAAATTCACTTTCCCCAGCAATTGCTATTGACCAATCCCATGTAGCATCTGATCATTTCTACGAACAATTCTTAGTAGCTCACGTCACACAAAAGCTTTACAGTCTCTAACTAACTAATTAAACCTAATAGTGGCAGAACTGTAATTAGAACTGAGGCATTTGATTCAGGTTCTGTATTTAGTCCATTAGACCATCTTTCTCCCATCTGAGAGAGTCACAGATCCCAGTAGATGTGTATTGCATTAATCACTTTTCTGCTGCATTCTGCTACAGCCTCTTTGCTGCAGTGGTTCATAATGACCTCCTTATAAGTGACAACATTTAATCAGTACATTGGCACTTCAGTTGATTTATACCACTACCAAGTATAAGAGCGTAATGGTCTAGATGAATTTTCATCTCATACAGAGACTGAAATATTAAACCATTATAAATCAGTTTAAAAAGAAACAATTTGCTGAGTATTTTTCCTATATATTTCATCTGACATTATATTAGAGGTGTAGCTACCAAACTCTCTTCAGTCTCAGCCGGGGCCATATACCTGTGGTGTATTTCCTCTGAACTTATCTTTTGTAAGTGTTTAGTAACTAAAGTTATTTCCTGTGTCATATGTCTTGTTTTCTAACTAGCTGTAACATGCTGTGTTAGCGTTGTGTTTAGTTACAGTCTGGCTTGGTAGCCATGAACACCGAGTGTTTGAAGGGATAACATAAATTTGACTTGTTTGTCCTGTTCCAGTGACATTTGGCAGACCTTTCACTAGATATTGAAAAACATTTATAGAATCAACAACCAAAGGTGAACTTTGCAACATGGTCAAGCAACTCCTCTCCCCATTTTTTGCTTTCTAAAAAATGTCTTGAGCCAGCATTTCTCAACCTGGGCCCCGCTAATCAACTCCTCCCCCACTTCCCAGTACCTCCTGCACACTGGGGAACAGTTGTTCAGCGGCGTACAGGAGGCACTGGGAGGGCGGAGGAGGAGCGGGGATGGGGCATGCTTGTGGGAGGGAAGAGGAGGGGCAGAAGTGGAGCAGGGGCGGGCAGAGGTGAGGCGGGGGAGGAGCCGGGGAAAGGATGGAGTGGGAGTGGGGCCTGGGGCTGAGCAGGGACCATGGAGGTCTGGGAAAAAAATTAAATCAAAATGAAGGTCCTTGGGTCGGTAAAGTTTGAGAATCGCTGTACTAGGTAATGGAAGTTGTCTGTCCTGATCCAAATGACGAACTGGGTTAGGAACAGTACAGACAGGAAGAGGAATGTGCTTTGGATCTGGCTGTGTGCCCTGCTTATTTGGCTTTACTTACTATCTCTTCTCTAAACCACATTGTCCAATGGGTTCAGGGGACACTGATGTATTTCGTATTGTACTCAGGCTAGATGGTGCATTGTTAAGACTCTCAAACAATTTGCCAGTATCTGCTGCCTGGTTACACATACTTATAACCTTCTGAAACATCCAGCTTCAGTTTTTTGGCCTGAAATTGTCCATGCTTAGAGTCAGACTCTCATTCCTGCTCTGGCTACTTTTTGCTGGGAAGAGGGGCCAGAGTGGCATATGGGGTCCTACACACCCTGCTTCTGGTGAAAGAAGAGTTCCTTGGTGCAGGGAATAAGGGGAATAGCTACAGGCTGTCCTTCCAGAACTCCCCTACAACGACTGGTATGTCTGGCTTGGAAGCAGCATGTCCAGAGTGGGTTGGGCAAGAGGGGTGTGTTGGAGATGAGGCTGCAGCACAGAGCACTGTGTAAATGTGGCACAGCCTAGGAAGGTTACTCTAACTTAGACAGGCCCCCGAGTCTGTCTAAATTATATCTGGGGCCTTCAGTGGGGTAGTAGCCTAGACTCAGGAGGCCGCAAGGGTGACCTAAAGCTACCTTCACCTCCTGACCTGTAAGTTCTGTACTGCACAGGATCGAATCCTTGGTCTTTGCTTAAATGGTGCATTGCACGTTGTTATTGGAAGTTTGGGCATTTCTGAATTCTGGAAGTGGGGGGTAAAGTATACAATTACTAATGTTGTTCCTGAAAGTTTTGGTTCTGGGCTCTGTTAGTCACAGCGTCCCAGTAGTATCATTCTGCCTGGTATAATTAGTGCATGCAACCTAAAATGTGACATTTAGCTCAGATTTTTTAAAAGGAAAAATGTGGGCTACAGTGGTATTTTAGTAACAGTGTAATCTGTTGCCATGTAGGGTGAGTTGGGGTCTGTATACAAGGTCCCTCTTAGGGGGTTAAGCAAGTTTTGAAAACTTTGGGGAGGTATTTTGTGTTGTTCATAAGGGAACCTTTTTGGTCTCCCATAATAACACAGTGGTCCTCTACTCATGCTACAGTTTTCTTCCCAAGGTTTTGTTAAAACAGTACACAAGCTTTCTTCAGAGGTTCTGCCCCCGCCTCACATTGTGCAGGCAGAGGCGGTGGTGCTGTTTTGGTGTCTGCAGATCCCCTGAAGCCTGCCCATCTCTCAGAAGTAGGTACACTTTGAAGTAAAAATTAATTTCTTTGAATCCTTCAAAAATTCCACTCATCTATAATCTTTGGATGTTATTTACAACAGTGCAGCAAATCAACTAAAGATAAAATAAGCAGACACACAGGTGGCATCATAAAAGCTGAACAGGTGTTATGTATTTAGAAAATGAATAATTAGTGCACCCAGGAAAAATAATAAAAGTAATAATCTCATGCAAGCATAGCTGTTTAGCCATAAGCATTGCAGCAACTGACCAAAGGAAAGAGCATAATTTATTTTGATGCTGGCTTGCAGCAGAGATGTATAAGCAATAAAACTACTACCCACGTAATGTACTGATGACCCCTTCTTTTCATGCAGCTCACCTTGGTGATGCAAATATAGTGTGTCCTGAGAGTCATTCTAAATGTATTTTTTGTGATTTTTCACCTTTTTTATATAAAATATCTTGAGATGGAGCTTTGTTACAGATATTCCATTTGCATAGGCCAGCTACATTTAGAGGAAGGTCAACCCCAGAAATACCACATGAAGAAAATAGGTGAGAAATTGGAATAACAAAGGTATTGTTGGTATTTTGCTATTTGTTTACAGTTTATTGGGAGTTTAAGGCAGCTTGCTTAAGGTCTTTTTACTATTAATTGTCCTGATAAAAATCCTTAAATCTGTATTTATTTACTCCTAGTTCCTTCCTCTGGGAGGTTTATTTGAATGAGTGGGCAAGGATTTCAGGATTTGGCCCTTCTAAGGCATTGATGTCAATGTAGATAGAAGGCATTACAGTACTTTCTAACTTCTTAAAGCAACTTCTTGTATTCAGTACCCAGACAGTTTAGGCAGAACCCTTAAAGAGATGAGATCTTGCTGGAAAAGCCTAATACATCCCCTTAGATTAAAGTCTGCCCTCCTTTCACACACCCCGATTCAACTGACTTTAATGGGAGGCTCATGTATGAATCTGAAGGCAGAATTTGATCCTTAATTGGCAATTTTTCAAAACTAAAGTATCTCCAGTTTGGCGGGATAGTCAATTGGACATTTTAGGAATCCTACAAATGCTGAGTGTTTTGAGCCAATACTGTTTTCAGCTCACCAATGTAAATCTGGAGATACTCTGGGTTTCTTTTCTAGTCTTCTGATCCTGCTTGATTCCACACAGCAAATATTTTTAAAATGTTGCCTATCTTGATTTCTTTATTTTAAATCTCCCCCCACAACCAGTAATGTAATACCATAAAATGCAAGAGATGCTTTTGGTAAAGCACATAAATATATGAAATAATCAAGCTTAAAATAACAGTGGTTATTTACATCTAAATACATTTTATGAAGAGTTTTTAATCTAGATTGTGGCAGAGATAATGGCTGCTTTCATGCTGAGTTTTTTCACTATAATTTTGCTTTGTATAATAATTACATATTATATTACTAGCTACAGTTTATTGTTCTACCCCTTTCTGGGCACACAGCAGCATTTTAGCATTGCTGGAGTCATTCCAGCTGGATCAAAATATCATGAAAATGGTGGAAACTTCCATTCCAGTTATGTCTGCTGAAAATACTGTTTAGGAAACAAAAAACTGTGTGTTAGATGTTAATTGAGCTCTTGTTTATCTCCTGAAGGGAGGAATGTCTTCTAAATAAATTCTTGAATATATACCAAAAAGTTAAGATCTCTCAGACCCATAAAGAAAAGAAAAAAAAGCACCGAGTCAGACCACAGCTTTCCAATAGATAGATTGAGCTATGGTTATCTTTTAATATATGTTTGAAGAGAAGAAACAGCTCATCCTATGTGTAGTCACTGTGCAGTACTTGAGATATACTGCTCCATTTGAAATGAGTCCACTAGTTTTTCTTTTATAAATATTTTTCTGGTTATATTTAGACAATGGTTTTGCTGGAATCTATGCAGTATTTTCATGTCCCAACTGTAGGGGAAATTATTATTTTCTTCCCTCCTTAAATAGCCCAAGAAAAACAGACAAGAGAATGTCATTACACTGAAGTACACTTGGAGTATTGTTCTGCTAACTTTTGGGATCCAACAAAAGAGGTTTCGGATTCTGCTACAATGTTTTTATTTTTATTGACTATAGATCCTGAAAGCAAAATTTCTTCCTGATTTTATAGCAATTTATAGCAATGATAGCAATTAGACTGTGATTTCAATAGAACTATACTCATTTACACCAACTGAGTCTCTGGCCTTGAGTCTGTTTCATTGGACCAGGCTAGTAGTGCTGCAATTCCTGGCTCCTGTACAGTACAGACAGGAAGAGGAATGTGCTTTGGATCTGGCTGTGTGCCCTGCTTATTTGGCTTTATTTACTACCTCTTCTCTGAACCACATTGTCCGATGGGTTCAGGAGACACTGATGTATTTCATATTGTACTCAAGCTCAATGGTGCATTGTTAAGGCTCCCAAACAATTTGCCAGTATCTGCTGCCTTGTTACACACATTTATAACCTTCTGAAACATCCAGATTCAATTTTTTGGTCTGAAATTGTTCATGCTTAGAGTCAGACTCTCATTCCTGCTCTGGCTACTTTTTGCTGGGAAGAGGGGCCAGATACAAGTATTCTCAATACTTGTCCCTCTAATGTTTTGATGAAAGTGGAGTTTGAATGTATTACAGTCAATACAGCAATCCTAACAAAACAGAGAAACCTTGGAACATCTCATGGAGATGTACTTTAGGATCTGATATAAATAGAGATGCACACACACACACTTTCAGATCTAATATATATGTGTGTATATATATACGTATATATATATATGTGTGTGTGTATATATATATATATATGAGATCCTAACATATATCTTTATTTATATATGTAGTTTGTATTACACTTGGAGATATTACCGATTGCAAGAGGAGATCCCACTGTAATATCTGCATTACCCGAGGAATTATATTAGGATCTGCGGACAGTGTCTTCAGTATTAACGCATATGGCTCATGGTCCTGCTCCCACTGAACTGAATGCGCTAACTCACGCTGGCTCATTGGAAACAAGAGCAGGCTCAAGATGATAGCAGTGTTTGATAGAACAGTGTCTACTCATTGAGGTTACACATACAGGGTGACACCGGTTAGTTTAGACACTGCTAAAGTGTACAAATGCAACAGCCCCAGTCAACACTGAGCCCAGTAAAATTAGATGGGAGACTGTAGCAATGCCGCAACTCACCTGCTGGTCATCCAGGAATTAGCTCTTTTTCCAGCACAGAGCGCCCTCTGCAGGCCGGTGGCTCGTCTGCCTCAGGCCCCGGGTCCCTCCCAGACTCCAGTGCCCTTTTAACTTGGGTTGCTGCCCCCTGGCAGTTCCCCTTTGTCTCTGGGTTCAGCCCACAGTAACCCACAGATCTGGGTCTCTCCTCCCAGGGTAACCCTCAATAGTCTATCCTGACCTTGCCTCAGTGGCTACTGCCAGTCATCATCTAGCTCCCGCTCCCTGGGGCAGACTGCAGTCTGCAATGGCCACTCATCATTGGCAAGGGAGTTTGACCAGCTGCTTCTGCCTAGCCCCAAGCTGCACCTTTGAAACCCCAGTATCTATTTTAGGCCCCACACAAGGCCTGCATCCTGGGGAGCTGCCAGGCTGGAGCTCCCCAGCTCCTCTTGCCCTATTCTCCAGCACTGCTCCAGTAGTACCTTCTTGGGCCTTTAACAAGGCCTGTAGAATGGAGGGGTTTACCAGGCTGGAGCTCCCCAGTTCCTTTTGCCTTCCCCCAGCCCTGCTCTGCTGTAGGTACCTTGGTCTCAGACAACTAGGCCCTCTCTCTCTACAGCTGGAGAGAGATTCCTCCAATTCCTAGTCCACAGCCCCTTTTATCCAAGCCAGCTGTGGCCTAATGGAGCTGGCCACACCTGTGGTCAGCTACTCAGGTGCTTTCTGTCTTTTTCCCAATTGCAGCCCTCTCCAGGGCTGCTTTTAACTCCTATTTATGCAGGACTGTGGCAGCTGCCCCACGACAGAGACATTTTAATAATCCTTTGAAAAAACAGACACTTGGAAAAACTTAAAGGAAATGCATAGCTAAAGTGATAATGATCTTTACGCTGTTAAGTTGCTGGTTATATACAATTATACAATCATTTTACATGTTGTTCTACCATTATGCAAATAAACTACCAGATGTTTAACTGCATATAGGGCTTTTTCACCTAAATTGTGCCTTTCCCTAAAGTTATTTATGGGAAGATTTTCTAAGTGAATGTCTATTGTGGCCCTGATTCTCTAGATCCCTTCACAGCACTCTAGTAGCGTAAAGGGGTCTTCGGGTAGGTACCAATCCTTAATGCTGCCAGAGGGGCTTCAGTGTAAATGAGAACCAGGCCCATCGTGAGAAATAATTCCTGCCCTGTAGAAGTTACAGCATAATGAGCAACAAGTGGAAGGGGAAACAGAGGACAGAATGGTAAACAGATCTTCCCAAGTTCACATAGCAGAGCAGTGGCAGAGTCAGCAACAGAGCCCACGTCTCCTCATTCTATTGCAGTGCCCTACCCACTGGGCCAGGCTGCCACCCTGAAGACAATGCCTTCAGGGCTTTGTCCTTCAAACCTCTCTCTACAGCTGTAAATTGTACATCAAGTGTATTGGTGTCAGGCCAGCATAGATAATATAGACTAAAATAAATTGTACATAAAAATAATGTTACCGGTTGATGCAATTGTCCTTTTCCTAGTAATCCAGGAAACAACCACTGCATGTTGGCTTTGTGCTTTTCTCAATAACATACACACAATCGGCTTTAGTTTTAAACATATATTAAAGGCATTTGTTTTCAAATGGATTTATCTTCTCTTCATGGATAGGAGAGAGCCAGGATGTGTCTGATCTATTTGGTAAATCAGCTGGCCAACATGGAGCACTCGTTTCACCATATTCTTCTGCTGGAGATTAAGAACATCACCGACACCTTCTCAAATATTCTGGGCAGCCAGAGTAGAGATATCTACCGCATGAGTAACAGTTTCACTGCCATAGCCAAGCTTCTGATCCGACAACTGGAAAATGACACCACATTAGGAAGCAGGTAAAACTAGTTTCTGTATTAATCTTATATTTGGATAAGTGGAGAAATTTGTCAAGGTGTGATGAGTGACAGGAATATGTAATTATGCTAAATGTACTCAATCAGTAATGAGCTAACATACAAGTACTTGACGGGAACTTCAGTAAAATCAGGATATCAGACATCCTCTACCGTCACTGTAGTCTGCCATCTCTAAACTGACTTTCAATCTGTTTTATCCAATCAGAATTGGATGCCATTCTAGAAGACCTGCTCTAGTTCAAACTTATGCAGAAAGCACTTGGCAAAATTTTATAGTCTGTCTTATGCAGGTGGTCCGGCTAGATGATCAGAATGGTTCCTTCTGGCCTTAAAACCTATGAATCTAGGGACAGTACTAGTATCTATTCTATTTTGCACCTTCCAAAATACACCAATATCGTAAGAGGAGGATTGCCACCAGTCGGAAGGGCTGAAAAGCAATTAAATGGTTAAAGGACTAAATAACAAATTGCAGAGTAGGAGACATCAAGGCCTTTTAAAAAGTGGGATAATTTCACTAGGGAAGTACTGGAAGCCCAGTCATTTGAGTCATTCATGTTTAATTAAGGAATCACAAAGTAGAGTGGGGAAAGCCCTCCTAAATCTACTCCAGCCCCCTGCCAACTCTAGATTGTTCATATTGTTCAATGTTTGTTGCAAAACACTGAACAATATGAACAATCTAGAGTTGGCAGGGAGCTGGAGTAGATTTAGGAGGGCTTTCCCCACTCTACTTTGTGATTCC
>ML677363.1:22861029-22932257 GCA_007922305.1 Dermatemys mawii | reverse complement strand
GCTGGAGTAGATTTAGGAGGGCTTTCCCCACTCTACTTTGTGATTCCCTAGTCAAACATGAAGAGCCAGGCAACCATCCAGCAGTAGTGAGGAACATCAGAAAGAACAGAGGTAGTCTCAGAGAGAGCTGGGAAGTGTCAGAGAGCAGAGTCAAGGAGGCATCTGGAAGGGTTAAAAGGGGATCCTGAAGACAAGTGCCAAGCCTTTCAAAACAGGAGTCCAAAGATAGACTTCTAACTTCATATATAGGCACCAAAATAAGTTATCCGATTTTCAAAAGTGCTGCGTGCCCTCCAACTACCAGTGAAGTCTGTGGTTCTATTATATGTTTAGGACTTTTTAAAATCAGGTCACTTATTCAGGTGCCATGTGGATTTAGGAGTCTAACTTTAGAAGACCATTTTTGAAAATCCTGGCCAAGGGTATTATCCCTAATGGCAAAGAAGTTACTACAAAGAATACAACATAGGAAGTGTACCACTTTGGGAGGCGTTATCACTGGCAGTGATAAGGGAAATGCAGTGGCATTTAAGGGAGGAGGTAATGAAAATTCTTTTTAGGACCATTGCAGGAATACCAAATACTGATTCTGTTCATACACTTATACATTGCTCAGTGTTTGGGGCACGCCTGTTTTCTAGAACTTTTGTCCCTTCTCCTATCAGAAGTAACTTAATGCACAGATTTTCAAGTATTTATTTTAACTTTTCATATCTCAAGAGGAGGCTTCACCATACTTCCTCCAGCTAACACAGAAGGCATTGCTCAGATTTTCTAATGTGGAGTGAAAATAATCCCAGTGACTTTCATTGGACAGCCTGAAAAGCCTTTGCTTGAAATAAAATTAACAATATGGACCTGACTTCAGTGGAATTACCACAGACTTGAATTTGTTGCTGTGCTTCTAAGTATGAGAATAGCTCCTCATTTAGGGTCATCAAACAGAAGAGAAGGCATAAGGTTTGGGTCAACACACATGAACTGGTCACTGGATTATTTCATTTCAAGAGCCTTGTGGGTGTACAGAATGTTTAACAAACATGTAATATAATAGACAATTTCCCTACCCATAGAAACTTACAGTCTAACTCAGGCAAATACAACACACAGTTTACAAGATCAAATGCAGAAATAGGGGTGGACAGCATCAAAGCAGAGATCAGCGTTGGAAAGGTGAAAGTGTGTTTTAGGTGTGATTTGTAGGAGATTTGTAGCTAATCGTATTACTTAGTGCACTGCTGCAAAGTGTTTGGATACCAAAGTGCTGGGCTCAGAATAATAATCTGAATAGAATAACAAGAGGTTGCTTGGCACCTGAGAAGAGTGGGGTTATTCCAGATATCAGGAGCTATGTGGAAGTGGTAAGGTATCAAAATCTGGGACAAGAGACTAAGGTAGAAGATTGAGAAGGATCTAGACAATGGAGTCTGTTCTTTGGGTCCCCCAAACCTAGAACACAATAATGGATAACTGTCAGTGGTCTGTTTCTTCATGACCTGCTGGCTGGAATCCTCCAGGGACAGGACAGGGTGAACATGGCATAGACCCTTTAAAGCCAGCCAGTTTTGGAAGCCCAGTTGGCCTTATTTTCACTATGCTCTGATTCTGGGGGCTCCGAGTGCAGCCTTTGAACCCAGGTGACTTTGGAGAACCTGGAGCAGGTCCTGTGAAGCCTGCTGGTTAACTCTGGAGATGTTGCTTATAGCTTCTTATTGATCCACTGGGGTTGGGGAACCTGGAACACAGTGAAGAGGCACAGTGCAAGCCCAGGAGACAGGGCCAGATTAAGGCAAGATGGGGCCAGAGGCACAGACATGACATAGGGCTCTGTGTCTTTGCCCTGTTTTCATTCGAAGAGGTGGTGGCAGGGGAGCTCTCTTCTCTCCATACAGATTGAGATAGTGGTGTGGGGCCCCTCATCTCCCACCCACCCCCACACACACACCAGAAGTGGCAGTAGAAGTTCATTCTTTTCCCAAAGGATATGGTGGTGGCAACAAGAGTTTCTTCTAGTATTTACCCCAGCAGTTTAGCTATATCTGCTTGGGTTTGGGGACCCCTTGCCTTCCTGCCCCACAGAGCCCTCTGCTTGCGTGGTGTTGTCAGAGTACCCCAGAGTAGTGGGTCTTAGAGTAAATATCCCATTGAGATGCATGGGGCAGTTCACACCTCTTAGAGCTATTGTTTCAGACTGAGGCAGACATCACTGTATTGGTGACACTTGAGTTAAATTTTCAAGCTGTCCTTAGTAACCATGATGACTACATTAAAAAAAAAATTCTGAGAGTCTGATGTAATCACATGACTCCAGGAGCTGGGGCTCTAGGTGCAAATCTTAAGTGCATATGCCTTAATCCGGCCCTGCCAGGAGATGTAAACAAGCTTCATTTAACCAAAAGTTCTGGTTAAAAGTGAGGTGGTATGTTTTATCAACCAAGTTTAGTCCAAAAGACAACAGAAAAGCTTACAGACACAGTTACTGAAGTTGCCCTTTCCCCCACAAGTTAGTATTTGCCAAATAGACAAAATAAATAGGGAGAAAGTATTTTCAAATGTCTGAATAAGTTTTTTTTAACCTTTCACCATCAGCACCACCAAGCTCTTTCTAATGCACCTTGTAACAAAGTACTTTGAGTGTTCCAGTATTTGTCCCCGGGAGGATAGTTCAAATGATATTTAGTGTAGTTTACAGCGATGGTACACTAGTTGCTATTTTTACTGAGAGCTGTATAAATACCGTTATGTGGAATGTGACAGGTCAAGAGGACACAAAGGGAAACTACTTCTATGATAAAATTCAACACAGATGTCATCAAGCTCGTAAATGTGAGGAATGGCCTAGGAGGCATGATAATGAGGGGAAGCCAAAATGTTGGGCTCATTTCAAGAAACAATTAATTGGCATTCTGGAGAGAGTTAAATAGTAAAAAAGAAAGGAGCCCCATGGAACTGAATAATTTTTAAGGAAAGCTGTGAGAAATTTATACAACTCATCTGGTGAGAAAGTGCTTGGTCAGAAAATAGATCTGAGGCCCAGATTTGTAAAGGTATTTAGGGGTTGCTGCTGTGCTCAGTGTTGCAATGCCTAAATGATTGAGGATCCTAAAACTAATTTTCAAAAGTGATTTAGGCACTTAGGAGCCTAAATCTCATTAACATTGATGGGATATAGGCTACTAAGTGCCTAAATCACTTTTGAAAATGAGGTTTAGGATCCTCGGGCATTCCAGTGCTGAGTTCAGCGATGCCGAAACACCTTTAAAAGTCTTGGTGCTTGCTCTTGTAAAGAGTTTATTAAAGTCACTGGAGAATATAACTGGGAATAGAAAGTAAGTCCATGTGAAATAACATGCACGGGTTGGAAAGTAGTCCAAGAATAACTAAAGGGGAATGATAATGCTAGTTGCCATTTGTATTATGGGAATTATAATGAAGCAGTAGAAGGAGGGCAGGCTTCACAAACCATCTGATAGCAGAGTTTAATAATTATTTATCTAGACTCTACAGGGATCAGCAACCTTGGCACGTGGCCCCACAGGTTAAGCTCCCTTGGCAGGCCTGGCCTCAAGACCATGCTTGTTCACTTGATATGTTAGTAATACTAAGGTTATGGTTACACTTACAGGATTATGGCGCTATTGGTTATAGCGGTCCCCTTATACAGCAATATGTATAGCGCTATTGTGTGTCCACACTGAGACGCGCCAGCGGTATAGCGTGGCCACATTTGCGGCACTTCATGCGGCATTAAGAGCAGCGCATTAGGGCAGGTATCCCACAGAGCACCTCTTCCCGATCTGGCGCAATGCCTTGTGATAGGGGGGCATCACTTGCGGGGCATTCTGCATCCTGTTCGAACTACCCATGATGCTTTGTGACATATCCCAGCAATCCCTGGGTTTCCGTCCACCTCAGGTGCCATCTTTGAATGGTTTCAGCAAGGCGCGCTCCGTCTTCCATTTTCGTGTGCCGCAATGAATCCACAACTGCTGAGGGACATGCTGACGACTGTCGCCAGCACATCTCTGTGTGCAGTGGAGTTAATCCTTGACATGCAGGATGACAGTGATGAGTCTGAAGACGAGATCGAAGTGGTGAACGCGTTTGACACGAAGCTTCTTGTGTCATTAACGGACATGCTCACGGCCGTGGAACGCTGCTTCTGGGCATGGGAAACGAGCACTGAGTGGTGGGATCGCATCGTCATGCAAGTCTGGGACGACGAGCAGTGGCTGCAAAACTTTCGCATGAGAAAAGCCACTTTCATGGCACTATGTGCTGAACTCGCCCCTGCCCTGCGGCGCAAGGACACCAGATTGAGAGCTGCCCTCCTGGTGGAGAAGTGAGTGGCTATTGTGATCTGGAAGCTGGCCACCCCAGACAACTCCCGATCGGTGGCCAACCACTTTGGGGTGGGAAAGTCAACCATTGGAGTTGTGCTGATGCAAGTGTGCAGGGCCATTAATCGCATCCTGCTACGAAAAATCGTGACTCTGGGTAACGTGCATGACATTGTTGCAAGCTTTGAAGAAATGGGTTTCCCTAACTGTGGAGAGGCAATAGATGGGACCCATATACCTATTCTGGCGCCCGCCCACCTAGCAGACAAGTACATTAATTGAAAGGGGTACTTCTCCATGGTTCTCCAGGCACTTGTGGATCACCGTCGGTGTTTTACTGACATTAACGCGGGCTGGTCTGGAAAGGTGCATGACGCACGCATCTTCCGCAACACCGGCCTGTTCACAAAGCTGCAAGCCGGGACTTTTTTCCCAGACCAGAGGATCCCCATGGGGGAAGTCGAAATGCCCATCGTAATTCTTGGCAACCCCGCTTACCCTTTAATGCCCTGGCTCATGAAACCCTACACAGGGAGCCTGGACAGCAGCCAGGAAAGGTTCAACTACAGGCTTAGCCGGTGTCGAATGACTGTGGAGTGTGCTTTTGGGCGTCTCAAAGAGCGCTGGCGCTGTCTTTATGGGAAGCTAGACTTGGCTGAGGGAAGTATCTCCGCAGTTATTTCCGCATGCTGTGTCCTACATAATCTTTGTGAGCGGAAGGGCGAAGGCTTCACTCAGGCATGGTCCTTGGAGGTTCAATGCCTGGAGGCCACATACGCACAGCCAGAGAGCAGGGCTCTTAGAGGGGCCCAGCGCGAGGCTGTTAGGATCAGAGAAGCCTTGAGGGAGCATTTTGAGGCTGAAAGCCAGTTCTAAAGGGAGGTGCAGAGGGAGGGAGGGATGGAGTGTGCATTCTTTTAATAGGAACAGGCATTTGCTTTTCTGTAGCCACTAATAATCTATGTACAGTGAATAAAGAAACCCATTTATTAAGAAGACGATTCATTTATTCAACAGCTACTTCGGTTGCTGAAAGAAAATATTTTGATGCATGTGAGGAGGAAGCTGGGGGAGGTGCAATTGGGGTGGAATGAGGTCAGTCAGAGATTGGAATATGTCCGAATCTCTGAGTCTCCAGTGCCCTCAGAGTTGCCGTGTCCCCCGAACCCCATTTGCGGAGGGCAATAAGGCATGTAATTAGGGGTTGACTGCAGTGGATAAGGGTCCTGGGTTTGGGGGTTGTTTGGTGAAGACAGCGGGGTTGGAGGCAGCTGTGGATGGTGATAACCAGATAGCTGATGATAGTGGCCTGGAGGGTACAGAGGGTCAGAAGGGGAAGGGTTTGGGGGCAAATGATAAAGGGAGCGGAGAGCGCGGTGCTTCTCCTCCTGAATGGTGGCAATCCGCTGCATAGTCTCCAGTTGAAGCTGCAGTAATGAGAGCAGCTTATCGGTGCTTTT
The DNA here is from genome assembly GCA_007922305.1 of Dermatemys mawii. Lineage (NCBI taxonomy): Eukaryota > Metazoa > Chordata > Testudines > Dermatemydidae > Dermatemys > Dermatemys mawii. The sequence continues at coordinate 22,926,457 of ML677363.1, read as the reverse complement.
CCGCTGATGGCTCGCGTTCTCCTGCCACGCCTTCTCCCTCAACTTGCTCTGGTCCTCCCTCCACCTCTGTGCAATTCGATTCTCCATTACAGCCTGTTGCATTACTTGCTGTACTAGATCCTCTTTGCTCTTTCATGGCCTCTGCCTCAGTCGCCTCAGCCTCTCAATGATAACAGCGATGGCACAGGGCTCAAGGTCGATGCTTCTAAAAGAAAAAGATACATGTAACAGTGGCTCTCTTGTAAAGAGCAGACATGCCTATGATTTCCCCACATTCCCTGTTTGCCTGTCCCGCAGAGAGCACACAGACAACAACGGAGCCCCTGCCATGGTGAGTCCTCTCCAGAGGCAGGGGGAATGATTGTTTCCCGGACGTGCTGTGCTGTGGCGGGGGAGGGGGAGTGCCGGGAAGTGGCAGGAGCCACACTCTGAACACTGTCCCAACATTCTCCGTAGGTGTTCGTCCTGGAAGATATCTCGCTGCTGCAGGTCACCGAGGAACAAAGGGAGGGGATTCTAATGAGATGCGGCTTCCGCCTAGGGCCATATGCAGCTTGCCTCTGTGCAGCAATGCTCCCCTCACCCATTGTAGCACAGTGGCAGGGACTAGTTACCGTGACCAGGATGGGGGCCACGCTGGATCTCCCGAGAAACCTGCGCAGGCGCATTGCAAGCGCTCTTATTGAGACCTTTGAAGAGATTACTGATGACAATTACCGCAATGTGATAAACTACATCAATGCACTATTCCACATGTAGGCAAGCATGCAAGCCTCCCTTTCCACCCCAAGCTGCCTGCCTTCCCAATAGAAAAGCAGCTTTACCTCCGCAATCTGCTGCTGAGCTGCCCCCTGCAACTGCCGGACGCTGCGGCTGGCTGCCCTCCTGGGTTGAGAAGAGTTCCTGGCTGCATGTGTCCAGTGACTCCTCCGTGCCCTGGGTCGCTGCCGCCACCTCCTCCTCCTCCTCCTCTTCTTCATCCTCCTCTTCTTTGTCCTCCTCCTCACCCCCCACACCCTTCACTGGTGGGCTGGGAAGTGTCCGTGGCGGTTGATGGAGTGACCATAGGATCACCACCAAGTATCGTGTGCAGCTCCTTATAAAATCTGCAAGTCACCGGGGCTGCCCCGGAGCAGCCGTTTGCCTCGCGGGCTTTGCGATACGCATTCCTAAGCTCCTTTACCTTAACACGGCACTGCAGAGTGTCCCGCTCATGGCCTCTTTCCGCCAAGGCCCGTGATATCTGCCCATAGGTATCAAAATTCCTGCGGCTAGACCGCAGCTGAGACTGAACAGCCTCTTCCCCCCACAGCTGGTGAGGTCCAGCACCTCGCTATTGCTCCACGCTGGGGATCGCCTATTGCGAGGAGGCATGGCACGTGGAGTCATGATCAGTCAGAATGATCACCTGCAAGGATTCCCTGAGAGCACACCACGCTTGGCTGGAGCAAACAGCAAGGGGATTTTCAAATTTCCCTGGAACTTTAAAGGGCGGGTCTGACGTGGTCACCTGAGGACAGGACAAAAGAGTTTGCAAGTGATGACCAGAGTGGCTCGAACGGGAATTATGGGATGGGCTGGAGGCCAATTAATGCGCAGTGGGTGTCCACATTCTCGCTGTAGCGCTACAGCAGCTGCGCTACAGCCCTTATTCCTCATGCGGAGGTGGATTACCAGGAGCGCTATAACTCTGCGGTTATAGCGCTCTATGTGCCTTGCCAGTGTGGACGGGTAGGAGGTTATAGCACTCCTGGGGGTTTTATAGTGCTATAAAGTGCCAGTGTAACCATGGCCTAAGAAGGCTCAAAGGTATGCCACCCACTGAAATATTATGATATCTCTACTCTACTCTATTCTACTCCTCTCCCCTCTGTGTCTGGCACAATTGGTTGAAAAGCAGGAGACATTTTTCATTAAAATTTCAATGAAATATTTTCCAATCTTTTCCCACAAAATTCTAGACTGAAAGAACTCACTTTTCTGAGGGGATGAAACCACTGGGGAGAGTGAGAGCAAGCGAGAGACATATATTGCTTTTTCTAATATTTGCTTGTGTATGTTTGCTTGTGTTTAACCCTCACCAGAGCACATAGACAATTGAAAAAACAGTTTTAATATTTCAAAAGTGACCATGTGGACTCAGGGCCAAATACTATGTTACACCAATGCAAATCCAGAGCAAATCACGAAGTTGCTGTAGGGCTGCAGTGGAGTTGCTCAGGACTTAATCCTTTTCAATTTAGGGCCAAATATGGCCTTCAGTCCACAATGTAGAGAATAAATAACAATAAAGGGATAGGATGATAATAAAGAAAGAAATAAAAGGATAGTAAACCATCAAGCTGCACTGTGTAAATGCTCAGCGAGGGCCTCATTTTAGAATAAAAGAGCTGCTGTTTCTGAACGTATGTAAATATCTAGCTCCTTGACTGCATTCACACTCAATTACATTTAGCTGTCCCAGGGCTTGGTCCACTTTCCAATGAAGTCTCCTTGACTTCACTGGGCTGTGGAGCAGGCCTTAAATGTTGCCATAGGCACCTGCAGTTCTTTGTGCTATGCCTTACACAATTGTAGGTGCCAAATTAGAGTCTGAGTTGACACCCCTTTAAAAACATAGCTGTCAGAGATCAAAGAATAAACCAAAGATCTTAATCAAATGCAGAACTTTAAAAATCTTACGTTATTCCCTGGTTTTATATTTCAGAGGCTTAGCCAAGGACATCATCAGATTGATGAAGGGCAAGAAGAAACGTAAACCAAAATTCAGGAATGGAGTTAAAGTACTTTACATGGTGTAATTCCACTGACTTCACTGGATTTACCACTGATTTGTGCTAGTGTAATTGAGATCAGAATCAGGTCCTGAATGTGGAAATATACCTAGTAGCTCCAGAGCTATTGTAACTATTTAATTGCAGAAAGTTTTTCTTAAACAAGAGTAACAATTCAGAGTATTTGTTCTGTGAAAGAAAAGCAGATTTTTCATTTGTGTGCATGAACAATAACCCATTCCTTTTGGAATTGTATGTTTCCATAAGGAAAAACTGATTTCTTCTAAGTAATTGTTGGCTTGGAATCATTTGACATGGGGAATTTTACATGCATTTGATGGAGAGTATAATTAAAATCATGTGATGGTCTATTAGCATTGCCACCTACTATCACAAAGAGGCAAGTCATTCACCCCCCGAGATAACTTTTAAAAGTCAGTGTAGAATGTTAATGTGTCCTGATCCAACTTAAATGTCTGTCATGGTCAATTTAAAAAAGAGAAAATACAGGATCTAATGAAGCTTCCCAACCACCATTCTTGGGAACAACAAAGAAAGCATGCAAGTCAGACTGCCCTTTGTTGTTTATTTTTATATAGTGGATGGATGAAATTATTTCTTCTTTTTATAGGAGAAGCAAAGTCTCGCATATGGTGTCATTTACAGTTCATATGCCTTTCATTTTCTCTTCCATTTATCCAACTTTAAAGCAACGTTTGTTATGGTATAAAGGATTGTAGCCGTATTTAAGAAATTCATATGATGATATCGGACTGCAAGGTGACATTGCTATGTGCTTTGGAAACGATATGGGTCACTAAGTTTGACTGGGTAAAGCTCATTTTCTAGGGACAATAAAGTTTGATTCTAATAATTCTCCCTTAGTAAGATATGGAGCATCACTTACAGCAGGGCATCTCCATTGCTCACGCACAGCTTGTTCAGAATGATTTGAGAAATAATTAGCAGATTATGCCTGTCCACTTACAGAATCTCTTTATTTTAGCTACCTCTAAGGTGGAGAGTGATAGTAAGGTGACACTGTATTTTTAAAGCTTTTAAGGGTGTAGACACTGACTATTCAGTATCCTTGAGCATTGCTCTGATACTTATCTATGCTTACATGTGACCTGTCTTTTAGCGATTCTACCATTGCTTCTTAGTTCAAGAGGTGATTATGCCTTTGCTTGGTGAGCCTTGGTAGTGGTACCTGATCCTCCCATATAACGGCAGCTGGAGCAGAGGTAGGCCAGCATGGTGTGCTTTTGAAAATCCCACCCTACATGTGTTTTTAGAAAGATATTTCGATTGTGCTGCATCACATTCTCAGAACCTGGTTGGGGAGGGTGTATAGAAATAAAAAATTATTATTCTTATGATCTTCCGGTTACCTGTATAATATTTTGATACCTTATCAGAGAGTTGAAAAGTAATTCAGTAATAAGTAATATAGTGCTAGCAAAATCTTCCTGCAAACATATTCTATATATTTCCTTGGATATTTCTACATCTTTTTTTCTTCTAAAAACAGTCTGGGCCAAATTCAGCTCTGGGGTAAGTGGGGCCAACTCCAGCAGTGTCAGTAATGTATTGAATAATTTTGCCAAGATTTTCCACAATTGTTAATTTTATTGTTGTTTGACTGGAAGAGCCAGGAGAACGGCTTGCCTGTCTTCCAGCCATGCACAGTATGTAGGCTCAGTGAAGTATTTCATGTTGGTTACATCATTCCTGCTTGTTAAGAATGGCTTTGTGTCAAAAGGTGACATTTTTACTTCAGTGAGCCTGGCTTACATAAGAGAGATAATGAGGCCTGCCCCCACCCCCAACACCCTACCCCCAGGTATCCTAAGGGATGAGTATTTTGTTTTGTCCATTAAAACTAGAACCAGCCATCCTGAAAATCCCAGGAGCCTCATATTGGCGGGCTAGTTGAGTTTGAGCCAAGCTGTTGATTTGTGGACTTCTGGGTTATCATGAACCGTGTTTTTAACAAAGTCACTCTTGGTTTACATCTGACAAATGGAACCAAATGTTTCCCGGAAAGAAACACTATGATAACATTTCCTTTGAGAGCATAATCCAATGTCCATTTAAATCAATGGAAAAACTCCCATTGAGTTCAGTGGGCTTTAGATTACGTCCCAACTGGGAAGGGGTGAAAACAAACCAAACTCAGTTTACTCAGTGTCTGCTCTTATTCAGAATTATATTAAGCCTTGTTACTTCACATTCCTCTATTCCACAAACCTGACTGCTCCATCAAATACCCCCCTACAAAATCCCAATAAATGGGATTTGCTATATATAATTTTATTAGCACATAGTTGACATGGTAACAGGCATGCCATTGATACATATATTAGAGAGATAACAGTAGGTGAGATTAAGTCTTGTCCTACATCTCTGCAAAGATTTTATAACCAAATCTATAGTGAGGTTCCTTATTGCTAAGACTTCATTACTTCTACAAAATGGTCTCCAGAACATTTATTACCATATTAGGACCTACTACATACATAAAAAACGAAACTGCCTATATGAAAAATTATAGTTTGTGATTCAGTATCCTTGGTTGCTTCTGTTAAATATGTTTGTTTTCATAAACAATAATTTGCAATATTTGGAAATTCTCGATAGGCCTTTGAGTCATGAATGTGTAACCCTAAGTAAAAGTGAATTAGCAAGATCCTGCTATATTTGGCAACACTGCATTTTGACTCTCATCTGTGACATCCCATAAACCTAGCTGTTTTGCATTTAATAATTTATCCATTTGGACCTTCACTTTAAAAAAAAGGAAAAAAGAGGTCAGCAAAAAAATTTCAAATTTTGATATAATGTTTAAATGTGTGAATAGAGTTAAAAATACTGGCACTCTTTAACTCTGTGGTAGGGTTCTGATTGTTATTAAGAAGTCTATTAATATTACACATAAGAGGCTAAAGTATGGCATGGGTATGTTTTGACATTGTAAAATGTAACTCATCCCTCTATGAATTACTATGCGTACTGCCCCCATGGTTTTGTGGTCTCAGTAATTTTGTGGCCCTGTTGGCAGCCTCAAACCAAAAGAGAAGGAGGGAAACTTGGTTATAATCAGGGGTGAAAGTAAGTTAAAGGACTTACTGGTACGCCGGAAGTCCTGATCAGGGGCGGAGCCTCAACCGGAAGAGGTGTGGTCTCAACCAGAAGAGGCGGGGGCTTAAAGCCACCGGCCCTTTAAATCAGGATTTAAAGGGCCCCAGGCTCCAGCTGCCACCCCAGCAGAGCCTGGGCCCTTTAAATCACTGAGGAGCCCTGGGGGCTCCCGGCTCTGGCAGAGCTTTAAAGGGCCCAGGGCGGTAGGGGCAGCCAGGAGCCTAGGGCCCTTTAAATCTCTGCAAAGCCCTGCTGCCGGAGCCCTGGGGTAGCGCCCATGGAGCCCCAGGGCCCTTTAAATCCCCTCCAGAGCCCCACTGCCACTATCCCAGGGCTCTGGCAGCAGGGCTCAGGTGGGCATTTAAAGAGCCCCGGAGCTCCAGCTGCCTGCTACCAGCCTGGCCCTTTAAATCCCTGCCAGAGCCCCGTGGCAGGAGCCCTGGGGTAGCGATAGCAGGGCTTCGATGGAGACTCGCTGCTGCTCCCCAGGGCTATGGCAGCAGGGATCTGAAGGGGATTTAAAGGGCTTGGGGCGGTAGAGGGTGCCACACTCCAAAGCCCTTTACATCCCGGCCTGAGCCCGACGGCCGGAGCCCTGGAAGAGTGGCGGTGTGCTCCGGCGGAGATTTAAAGGGTCCCAGGGCTCCAGCCCTGCTACCGCCCTGGAGCCCTTTAAATCCCCCGCCAGAGACCTCTCCAGGGCTATGGCAGCGAGGCTCAGGAGGGGTTTAAAGAGCTCGGGGCAGTAGCAGCTGCCGCAGTCCCAAGCCCTTTAAATCCCTGTGGGAGCCCTGCTTCCCCGGGGCTCCCACTGGACCGGGACAGCAAACCGCGGCCAGCGGGAGCCGCGGGGAAGCAGTGCACGGCAACAGCCAGCAGGTAAATAAAGCAGCAGGCCGCTAACGGGTACTTATCCTGTGGTCCCGCGCCACCTGCTGCCCTAGAGCCCTTTAAATTCCTGGGAGACTCGCCACCACTCCCCAGGGCTCCGGCGGCGGGGCTCCAGCGGGAATTTAAAGAGCTCGGGGCTGTGGCAGCTGCTACCACCCCAGCCCTTTAAATCCCCACCAGAGCCCGGTGGCTGTAGCTCTGGAGAGTGGCGGGGAGTCTCCGCCGAAGCCCCGCTGCCGCTACCCCAGGGCTCCCGCTGCGGGGCTCTGGCAGGGATTTAAAGGGCCTGGGCGGTAGCAGCTGCCGCAGCCCCGAGCCCTTTAAATCTCCACCTGATCCCTGCTGCCGAAGCCCTGGGGTAGTGGCAGGGGTTCCAGCGGAGATTTAAAGGACCAGGGGCTCCAAGCCCTGGGCCCTTTAAATCACCACTAGAGCCCCGGGGGTCCTGGCTGCCGGTACCCCAGAGTTCCGGCAGTGGGGCTCTGACTGAAATTTAAAGGGCCTGGGGCTCCAGCTGCTGCTGGCAGCCCCAGGCCCTTTAAATTGTCTACTGAGGAAGCCGGTCCGGTACGACGCACTGGCTCTTGCTAGTACGCTGTACCGGCGTGTACTGGCTTACTTTCACCTCTGGTTATAATACAATAACAGCAAGGGCACATACCAACTGTTCACATGATACACCTAATAGCATTCCAGAATAGGAGTGATATCCATATTTCTGAAGAGGGAAGACATAGCAATGGTTTAGTTATAGCACTCTGTTCATTAAGGTTGAAATTCACCCCTGGTACCCAGAACTGTTCAGGGGAGACACTCCCACCCATACACTTTCTCTATAAGACCTCTCTCCCTCCCCCCACGCATCAGGTTTTGGGGAAAAAAACTGCAGAGATGAGCCAACCACAGACTCCAGCTGGTAGGAACAGGAGCAGTCAAGGAAGGGACCACTGGGCATTCAGAGAACTTCCTATAGTGTTGACTGGACATTCTTCAGCCTGTGCTGATTGGCTGTTTCCTCCAACCCACCCCTTCCCTCAGTCTTTTTACCTCCATTTCATGTACACCTGTTTCTCTTACCATCTTCTCCCCTGCCCTATCTCTTCCCCTCCCTTTCCTTCCCTTTTAGGTTTATCCCTACCTAAGAATGAATACACACACACACACCCCTATGGAACTAATATATCACTTGCTGCCATCACACTGTTCACTTTGCTCGTGTGGTCTACCTCTCCACAACCCTATGTCTGTCTGGTCTAATCAGATTGTAAACTCTTGAGAGCAAGGACCATCTACTAGTCTGGGTTTGTACAGAGCCTAGCACAATCGCCCCCCATTCTTGGCTGGCCCTTAGGCACTGCTATAGTAAACATAATTAATAATAATAAATTGAGTTCCCTCACTGCTGCATAAAAACAAAGCTCAAAATGTTCAAATTACAGTGGCTGGAGGTAGGCACCTAATTCCATATTTTTGCTTTTGTAAAAAGTGGCCTGAATTCAGAGGTTCTGTGCACCCTGAGCTCTTATAGCAGGCAATGAGAGCTGCGGATGAACAGTGTCTTTGAAGATCCGGCCCCTTCTTTAGGGGATCTAAGTGTCTAGCACTGTGATTTGAAAATTTTGGTCTAAGAAATCAGACTTTAGGCAAGTATCTCCTGTTTGGATGAATGAAATCCTTCTCCGCAGCTACTGGAAGGGCTGCAGAGCTGCAATATCACCTGTCCGCTGCTGCTACACTACCTCATGAGCTGAAATAATAACTGTAGCTCTTCTGTGACCCACAATGGTAGGGGGTTAGACAGTTGATCCATTAGGATTGGATCCCATGACCTGTTTTCAATGGGCTCCCTCTGTGACAGGGCAGTTTGGCAGGTGCAGATTATTTGACTGGTAGCTACCCTTATGTAACTCTACTGAAATCAACTGCAGACAGAATTCATCACTAACGATATAACAGTGTCATCATTGGGACAATCATTTTCATCAGTGCTGTGAAATTAAACATAGGTGTGTCTGAGGACAGAATTAGGTCCTATGTTTGTAAGCGTCGTAACTTCCTGTTAACTGGTGCTTTAAATCCAATTTTATTATTGCACTTGAGTTTACCAAACTCTGTGCATGAAATTTTTAATGACGATGTAAATTTCTAACCATTTTGTTTTATTAAATAGAAACTCGAGCTGCACAGACTTCTAAATAAGTCTATTTTAAGTATTCTGGGGTTTCTTTTGCTGAAAGTGAGTCAGATTACTTAAATTTTTTTCTAAATCAGTTTCTTCCCAAGTGCCAAGTTTTGAAATATGCTTTTCTGACTCAGACTACAATTATTCAGGAGAAAGTACATGTGCAATTTTGTAAAACCACAAACATTCACAGGCTCCACTGTGAGCTCTACTATTGGTTTATAAGTATGCTGTAATAAATGGTTGTTTAGTAGCTTTGTAGGACTGGCCGAAATTCAACTGAAAAACATTTCCCTGAGAGGTTTGCTGATGGGAATGTGGTTAAGGCCATATCAAGAGGAAGCATTATTTTTACCTTTCCAGATATATTGCATGCAATTTCTAATCCAGTGTTTTCATAGATATTTAATGTTTCTAATCCTTTTGATATAGGTGTTGAGCTGAAAGCTGTTTCCGAAAATGATTAATCAAGTTAATTAATCAAGTTGATTAATCAAGTTAAGCCCTGATTTTTTCTTCTTTAGGACAGAAAGTGGTGCTGAAACAGAATCTCCTGTACAGTTGGATGATTTAAAATCTGTTATGAATGAAAATGAAGAGGATGAAAAGCTTCAAGTTAAAATACAGGCTTTTGAAGAGAAAATAAATGTTGACAACAATACTCCCGGCTCTGTGCGTAGATATAGTTTAAGTCAGGTTTCTAAAGAAGAAAGGAAGGATATGAGATTTAACAGGTATGATTCTGTAAAATGCATGAGTGGCTTTCATGCATATCAGTCTTGCAATAAAGCTTTATTCAAACATTAAGGGAATAGTTCAATTATAGTATACCTGTGGGCACCAGGAGTCTAATTCTAACCAGATCTCTTGTCAGAGCGTTTCAGAGCTGAATAAGAACTTTCTTAGTTATGTATTTAATTGCCCTAACATGACAAGAGAGAAAGAAGAGGAACATGTTTGTTTACAGAACACTCTAGAACAATGGTTCTCCACCAGTGGTATGCATATCCCTGAGGGTACGCAGAGGTATTCCAGGGGGTACATTAACTCATCTAGATAATTGTCTAGTTTTACAAAAGGCTACATGAAAAAGACTAGCAAAGTCAGTACAAACTAAAATTTCGTACAGACAATGCCTTGTTTATACTGCTCTATATACTATAGTAATATTTCTCAATCTGGGGAGGTTACAATTTATTTTATAATTATATGGTAAAATTAGAAAATAAGCACTTTTTCAGTACCAGTGTGCTGTGACATTTTTGTATTTTTATATCTGACTTTAAAGCAAGTGAGGTGAAACTTGGGGTACACAAGACAAATCCACCTCTTGAAGAGGGTACAGTAATCTGGAAAGATTGAGAACTACTGCTCTAGAAATGAATCAGAGGGGTAGCTGTGTTAGTCTGGAATTGCAGAAGTGACAGAGTCCTGTGGCACCTTAAAGATTAATTAAAGTTTTAGAGCATAAGCTTTCGTGGGCTAATACCCACTTCGTCAGATGCATGCAGTGGAAGTATCCAGGGGCAGGTATAAATAGGTAGGCAAGAACCAGGTGGGAGATAACAGGGTTAGTCCAATGAGGCTGAACCAACTTGTTATCTCTAATCAAGGAGGGTGAGGTATTCATCTAGCAGCTGAACTGGAGGTGTGAATAGCGAGAGAAGAGAAGCTGCTTTTGTAGTTAGCTAGCCACTCGTAATCTTTGTTCAATCCTTGATTGATTGTATCAAATTTGCAAATGAATTGCAGCTCTGCAGTCTCTCTTTGCAGTCTGGACTTGAAGTTTTTTTGCTGTAAAATGCTGACCTTTAAATCTTTTATGGTGTGTCCAGCGAGGTTGAAGTGTTCTCCTGCAGGTTTTTGTATATTGCCATTCCTGATATCTGATATGTGTCCATTTATCCTTTTTCATAGGATAAACCAAACTGGACAGTCCCTATGAAAAAGGATAAATGGACACATATCAGATATCAGGAATGGCAATATACAAAAACCTGCAGGAGAACACTTCAACCTCGCTGGACACACCATAAAAGATTTAAAGGTCAGCATTTTACAGCAAAAAAACTTCAAGTCCAGACTGCAAAGAGAGACTGCAGAGCTGCAATTCATTTGCAAATTTGATACAATCAATCAAGGATTGAACAAAGATTACGAGTGGCTAGCTAACTATAAAAGCAGCTTCTCTTCTCTCGCTATTCACACCTCCAGTTCAGCTGCTAGATGAATACCTCACCCTCCCTGATTAGAGATAACAAGCTGGTTCAGCCTCATTGGACTAACCCTGTTATCTCCCACCTGGTTCTTGCCTACCTATTTATACCTGCCCCTGGATACTTCCACCGCATGCATCTGATGAAGTGGGTATTAGCCCACGAAAGCTTATGCTCTAAAACTTTAATTAATCTTTAAGGTGCCACAGGACTCTTCGTCACTTCTGCTCTAGAAATGAAGATTCAAAGAACTCTCCTGGATAGTAATAGTAGCAACTCTAACGTTAGTTTAGATAATATATCTGTATCAATATATTGGGTCAGATTATGCCTCCAATTAATCTGGACTGATACTTTGTGTCAAGTTAATCTTGATTCTGACTAGACCCTTTGTGTGCTGGGACCAGAGCCAGCCCAAAGAACTTGCAACTGGGATGTACCCCTAGGACATGCAGGCCTCATCACTTCTAGTGGGATGTTTACTGCTCATGCTGCAATGTAGCAGGGGTGGAGCGTGAACCGTTTCATACTTACTTAGAGTTCTGTGGTGGTAACATGAGCCTTTGGGGAATTTGGACATCTCGCCTGGGACCTGTCATAGGTTCCACTCTCCTCCTGTTTAACACGGAACCTATGTCCACTTTTCTCCTAATTCTCTCCAGAGACACATGCACCAGTTGTGTACACATTTCCTGTTCCCCAGCTTCCCTTTGAGGACTAAAGTTTCCCATGTTAGAGAAGGAGTGGTGGAGAAGGATGCCCACTGGGGGCTTAATTCTCCATTGCCTTCCACCTTTGCACTCATATACAACTGTTTGAAGTGAGTGTAAAATGCTGCCAAATCAGAATTCTTCACTGACATCAGTAGTAGTATTTTATACCTCATTTGCTCTGGTGCTAATGATTACACAAGAGAGTGGAGAATCAGTTCCTGAATATTGTGGCGAAGGCAGCCCAGCTGAATGACTTTGGAGAGAACTCCAGATTTACTTAAGCGATTGCTGGATGGTATTATTTTATAATGTGATTGATAGACTGGATATTGAGATATTATAGTGATGAGTGATATATATACCGGTGCATTATCTAGTGTGCATATGTTGTGATATATAGATATTGTCTGATTTCTTTCACTTACTGCATTTGTGGTTTGATTTGAGTTCTGAGTACCTGTTCTTGAAAAACAGGTTTATTAAAAGCTATTTGTATTTGCCCACCGACAGGATATTTAGGCCCAAATTCTGCTCCCAGTTGCACCAAGCAGCTGCACAGATGTAATGGAAAGCAGAATTTGGCCAGAAATCTTGTTATCTGATTCTTCAGCATGGTATAGCCCACCTTACCTCTATCACAAACCATTTGTTTTTCCTTTATTTTCATTGCAGGTCCAAAAGTCTAGCTTTGCATGCAATCCGTACTAAGGGGATGAATTCAGACAATGAACAAGACATGGACAATGGAGATATAGCAGCTGGCATCTCTTTCACAGAAATTTATCTTAGCCAAGAAAATGACAAATTGCCTCTTAGTCCAGACACTGAAGAATTGCAGCTGGAAAATTCTTCAGTTTCACACCCAAGTATCAAATGTACAGAATTAGAAAATTTGCCAGAATCTGTTAAAGAAAACGGCCATGAAGGAAGTACAGAGACAATAAAAAATCCTGTGGAATATCAGGATAAGCTCTATCTGCACTTAAAGGAAAATCTTAGTAAAGTGAAAGCATATGTCATGGAGATTGGGAAGAAAATTCCTAGCCCAGATCAGTGTATTATTGAAGGTAAGAGATCTGAACATTTCAAATTAAGGGAATCTTAAAGGAACAGTTTAAAACAAGAACAAAACCTTTCAGTACTCATGCAAACTGTTAGGTAAGATTCTCTAAGCATGAGCTCTTTTATTGGATGAAACATGTTTTTACACAATAATATTGTTATAAACTACAGCATTTTGAACCCTCTTTCATAGGTTCTGTTCTTTCCTTCAGCAATATTGTGCATCCTTCAGAGGCCCCAAGCTGGCAGTCCTTGCACACCCAAAACTCCCTTTGAAGTTAATGCAATATTGTGCAAAGAATGCTGGATTGGGCTCAGGCTCAGGGTTTGATTCTCCTCTTACATCAAGGTAAATCGGTGTAACTAATAGAGTTACATCAGGGTAATCAAATAATCAGATCTAGAATCTCAAATAAAGATGTTCTATACCGCTATGCTCTCATTCAAAGCCCACTAGAAGTCATAGAAAAGACTCCCAATGGGATTTGAATTGGGCCCCTATTTACCGTTGCCTCAGAACTCGATAATGATTCTCTGTTTCATCATGCAGATCCTCCCCCTCAGCTCCTCCCAGGGCCTTCTTCTACTTGGCTTCCCAAACACTCAGTTCAACTCCACATTTTATCACTCAGGTATTTTTAGTTGGCATACAGCAAAACAACAGTGTGTTGATCAGAGAACTAGATAAATTCATGGAGGATAGGTCCATCCGTGGCTATTAGTCAGGTTGGACAAGGATAGTGTCCCTAGCTGGGAATGGGTGACAGAGGATGGATCACTTGATTACTTGTCCTGTTCTGTTCATTTCCTCTGAAGCACCTGGCATTGACCACTGTTGGAAGACAGGATACTGGGCTAGATGACCATTTGGTGTGACTCAGTATGGCCGTTCTTATGACTCAAAGGCAGGGGGTGAATACAGGATATACCACACAACCAAAGTTACACAGCACAGTTTGCACAGTTACTCTTCCTTTTCGTATGTTTACACCTGTCATTGCGTTTACTATACATTGCATCATACATTTTGGATTGATTTGGTTACTTTGTAGGAATCAGTCTCTGATTGTATGTTTTGTCCACACACTTTCCATGCATGACTTACTCTTTAGCTCATCTTTGGATTCTGGACTTACCTTGTCCATTATTAACTTGTTCTTTGTAAATGGTTCCTGGATGTTCCCTCCCCTTATCTTAGCTAGTTCAGACATTCTGTCGCTCATCTTACTGACCCATTTGCCTATCTTAGTTACCACGGACATTGTGTTCTTACCTGCTAATCCTTGTCTTCCAAGAAGTGAGGCCTTTCCTATGTCCAATCATTCATGTCAATCCAGGTCTATAGATAATTGTTTTCAAGCACTTGATAGCAAATAATGAAATAGGGTGTGATCTTGTGAGGTCCCTGTGGAGGTGCTCACTACTTTGCGGGATGGTCTCAGTACATTATTCCTTTTCAAATTAAAATTTTTAAAGGCCAGATTTTGAATACAACTGAGTAAACAATTGAATTTTTTGATTCAGTGGTCAAACCAGGGTAGGGGTGGGGCGGGAAACCTTAAACAGTTTATTTCAGATCCAAATTGATTTTTTTTCTTCACTTTTTCTTACTGGAAAAAAACCCCAACCTCTTGTTCAGGCTGAATGAAATGTTTCAAATGTCAATTTGAATTGAAATTTCACATAGAAACAACTGTATCTAAACAAAACATCAACAGGACTCATTTTGAAAATCAAGACATAAAAAAAAATTCACTTTTTGTTTGTTTGTTTGCTAAAACTATTAGCTAAATTAAGTTCAAATTCACTGAATAGTTTCAGTGCCTCAAAAAATATTGGTTTTTTTGCATAAGTTTACAAATATCACCCAGCTCTAATTGTGAACCTCTTACTCCCACTGATGAGCAGTTACTCATGTGAGTAGTCCCACTTACTTCAGTAGGTGTATTGATCACCAGTGGGAGTAAGGCATTCATAGTCAGCTAAATGATTGTAGAAAATAGCTGAATGACTCAGTTCAATCAATAAATCTGATAAGAAAGATTTCATTTCTGATCACTTAAAATATCATTCCACAGTAAGACACAAAGCAGGTCTCATGCCTTGACATTTGTGCATCAAATGCCTTTCCAGCTGTCTTTATTTATTCTGTGGAGAAGGAGTTGAAAAGTAGTACTGATCTGTGAACGACACTTTTTGTCAAGTTTGTTTTTTTGCAGAAATTGGAGAAAAATACTCCAAAGTCCAGCTTTGCTGTTTGAAATACTTCTCATTGTCAAAGTTATTTGTTTGTCTTACTGTTTGAGTAAATGACAATGGGAGTTTGAGAGTGAACAATCTGACTTATAAGTTTGCCTAAAGAATTAAATGTGAATCTATGTCTTTTAATGTACTGAATATTTTTAAACATGTTGTTCAATTTCCTCTTAGTGCCATACTAATTAAAAGCCCAATAGGGCTTTAATAATAATTATATTATTAATATAATAATAGTGATGTTTTAAGCAAGTCACTATTTCACAATTCATTCAGACTATTGTAATTTCCTGGGAAATCATCAACTAAAGTTCTAGAAGAAACTTGTTGAGTAAGGACATATGTGCAAGATAGATGACTTATGTGACTCATTCTAAATACATTCACAGAACTCACTCATGCTCATTACACAGGGGATAACTTTTTAATATTTCAGATATTCCATAAACTGCTCAGGGTCCAAAATCTGACCGTTATTTGACCTATATTGTTTCTGCATGTCATAACAGATCATTCAAATGTATACATGTTTTACTCTCTATAAAGCTATTGAGCATTATTAAGATTTTTTTTAAAAAAAAACAAACATATCTTTGGTTGATTTCTTGTCAGCTAAGCAGGAATTTGTTGAATTTGGGCTGGGGGTGTGTTAAATTTGTAAAACAGGAAAGAAACAATGAGGAGGATAGGAAGTTGTTGCAACAAAGTAATGCAATTTACAAATAATGGAGAGTACAAGAAGTTCCCCAAAAATAACACTTGATTTGGGTCTTGCCCTTTCCTGGGCTTTTTAAATATAACTTTTAATGTATATTATACACACAAATTAACAAAGAACAGTATTAGATGTAAGTAGCACACAGTAGCCTCTTAGATGGATTCTATCACCCTTACTCAAGATGAATTAGAAATAAGGCATACATTTTTAACAATGAAGGTAATTAACTATTGAAGCAAACTACTAAAAGTGGTGGTGGATTCTCCATTCCTTTATATCTTCAAATCAAGACCAGATGCCTTTCTGGAAAATATGCTTTAGCCAAACACAAGTTATAGGGTTCAGTAGAGTAAATGGATGAAATTCAGTGGCCCGTGTTAGACAGGAGGTCAGATTAAATGATTTAATAGTCTCTTCTGGTCTTAAAATATGTAAATAATACCATATACTGTGAAGAGTCTCATTGATTTCAGTGTGATTGTTTCTGGAGTAAGGTACTATTTGATGTTTGTGAGGGTGGAAACATCTGGCCCTACAGTACTGCAGTTATACAGAATTTAAATTATGTTTTTGATGACCAACATAAAATGTATGTAAACTTCTTAGGGCAAAGTATATCTCATATGGTACTTTCTTGAAGAACATGGATATGTGCACAGTGTGTAGATATCCCTACATAAGGATAACCCAGGAATGAATTATTCTGATTACACTATAATAAAAGGAAGAGCACAGAATATAAGAGAGCTGTGTTGCTTCTGTGCCACATAAGACTGGTAGGATTATCAAAGGGATGTTTTTTCACTAGGATGTCCATATCTTGGTGTCTTGGATTGCTCTACTGAAGCCATGGGTTTTGTCTAGGATTGGATGACTGGAAATCTGGCTACTGATAGCCATCCATTCCAGATACCCTTGGAAGCCCCTCAGCCACTCCCATCTCTTCTTCCATGGAAGTGCCCTAGCTACATCCTTCCCCTTGCAGCTTCCCACCTATTTTCCCTCCCCTTTCACCAAGTTCCACCGCACCTCCCTTACCACAACGCTGGCAGTGGTGACTTCAGAGATCAGTTGTCTCTGTGCTGTGCCCAGGTGCACCATCCATCTTTCTCTCTTCATGAACAGTGAATTTCTGTGCTATCACAGTATGAATTATATGCTATTTTCTGGATTGGAGAAATCCCTTCCCTGCAGTAGTGTCCAGATTCATTTTGTATACTTGACAGGCAGCTAGCCGGAGGAAAGATAGTCTTGTGGTTAAGGGTCTAGCCCAAGACCTGGGTTCAAGATCTTGATCTGCCACAGACTTTCTGTAAAATCGTGGGCCTCTCTGTGCCTCAGTTTCCCATATGTAAAAGGGGGATAAATAGTACTATTTCCCAGGAGTCTTGTGAGGATGAGTACATTAGAGATTATGAAGTTCTCTGAGAGAATGGTAACAGATGCCATATAAATATCTTAGGTAGTGCATTGAGGTTTGACACAAGAACAGCTGTGCCCCAAAATGAACAGTAGTGTGGTCAAGTGGATACTGGAGATCACTGCAAGAACATCAGTGGCTTAGTCATGTGGGAAGCCAAAAGAGTAGGATGAAGGGGAAAGGATGAAGAAAGTCAGGATGAGCAAAAGTGACAAGGTTCTTCAGAGCAGGGGGAAGGAGAAATGGACATGTTCCTCTATCCCATCATCTCCATTTAGTGACCTGTGACCTTTACCGATACCTGCCACCACACAGCTCCTACAACGTTGCAACTTCCCAGTGGTCAAAATCCTTCCAAATTGTCTCTTAACTGGACGTTCCACAGCTGCTTAAACCCTCCAGTGTGTACTCCCTTCCCTTACAAAATCTTATGGTGGGAATCTCAGTTTGGTACTTTCAAAACCTGATCACTTGAATTTTCACTTAAACTGGAAATACATTGTTCAAAAGTATCAGAAGCAACAGTGACAGCAGGTGCCCATAACCCATAAGGTTTTGTTCCCACACTGCTTTATTTCTGTATATCCCTTAATACATTAAACATAAGCTGAACATGATTTCTCCATAACCCTCACAAATCATTTCCCTGGTAGAGGGCAGAGCTTCCTGTAGATCCAGAAGGAACTTCTTGGGAAGGTCTTAGAAAGCAGTGAAGAAGATCACCACTTAGCAAACTCCCTTATCTAGGCTGTAGTTTTGAATTCTAGAAGTGAGGGCCTGGCTGGCCATCACTACCTCATGTACTGTATTTCTTGTGTATAATCTAGTTGCTTCTGCTGGTGCTGTAGGTAAAGTATCTTAGAAGTTTGTCACTTGTGTGAAAAAGCTTTGCCACAATTTTCATTTCATCTGCCCGTTTTCCTTAATATTTTTTAAAAATCTGTGTTCCTGAGGCTAAATTGTTTTCCTGGATATAGGCATGGGATAACCTTGACTTCAGTGGGAGTTGCATACAGGGATCCAAATGCAGAATTTATCTCTTAGGATTCAGCAGTTTAAAGAGTTTGTAGAAACGTTTACCTTCCTCACCCCTTTCAGCATCTTGAAAATTCCATTCAGCACCCCTGTGAACCATCTTTATTCCAGTGAATTTGACAGTGGGTCTGACTCTGTTCAAGCCAGTCAAACGGGAATAACTCCATTGAAGTTAGTGGTGTTATACCAGTATAAATCTAGTGTGAAGAGAATCAGGTCCATGTTTCTAACTTTGTTACTCTTCCTAGCAAGGATGTGGATAATGTATAGTTGCTGGTCATTCATTCATTCATACATTCATACATCCATTCTCTTTGTATCCTGACATGAATAAATACATAGATTGACCTATACCATACATACATACATATGTATTTCTCTGCTCTGTTACACTGTTTGTGTTTTGACCAAGTTTCTTTACTATTGGTTTGTACACCCTGTGTGTATTTCATAATCTTTGCATAGCAGTATTTGTATTTTACAACACGAGTTTTGCAGACTACTTATTGATTCATACACTCAGTAGTATGTATTACTCAATCTCTATGGATTGTAATATGTCTTTATATGGTATTTCAAAATCCCTGGAATATTAAATTTGTACATTGGACTTTACAGTCTTAAATGGACACTCAGGTTAAAAACTGTGGGGTCAGATCCTCAGCTGGTATATATTGTCAGTTTACACTAGCTGAGGAGCTGCCCCTATATAGTGAACAAACAAACAAAAAAAATTACCATTTTCCTCAGTTGTCTTATCACATTTTATAGGGTGCAGTGCATTCTGGGATGTTCAGACCCAAAGAGTGGTCAGATTTTGAACTGAATCAGTTCAAATGATTTATACCCTAGAGATAGGTGGCTAGTGGTTAAGGTGCTTGACTACACTCCAGAAGGTTGTAGATTTGCATCTTGCTTGATCTCATGCTGAAAGGCCACCTCCAATTCACATAGCTGCCAAATAGGTATCTGATCCATCAGGTTAGGGCAGTCAAAGGTGGCTGGCCATGAGGCTGGCCACCTCAGTAACCGTGTATACTGTTGGCTATGAAACAGACGTGCCTTAATTACATCATCCTGAAGAACAAGTGATTCAGAGGAACTTTGATTGGAAATGAAACTGAGAACATGGTCAAGTTCAGGGTGTGGTTGCAAGTGCTTAAATTCAAAATAAAACAGAGTTGATGTGTTGGCATGAGTGAATATTTGGAGCTACGCCCTGCATTTTGGTACAGTGCCAGAAGGAAGTAATCTGAAACCTACAAAATTAGTTGATTTGTGTTTGCATCCATTTGAGGTTGAATATTTGGTTCAGTTGTTGAAGTGACAAAGAGTCCTGTGGCACCTTAAAGACTAACTAAAGTATTGAAGCATAAGCTTCTTAAGCTCTGCATGCATCCGACGAAGTGGGTATTAGCCCATGAAAGCTTATGCTTCAATACTTTAGTTAGTCTTTAAGGTGCCACAGGACTCTGTCACTTCTGCAATTCCAGACTAACATGGCTACCTCTCTGATTCTGGTTCATTTGTTGTTTAAGTTGAACCAGTTTACCTATGTTTGCTGCCTTTCCAAACCTTATATGCCTTTTAGACATTCCTGTATATTATGTCCATCACTTCACCCTTATTTAACCCTCTGAATTTTTTTTTGAAAATTTTCACTGTATTTATCACACAATTTTACCCTTTGTTAAACAAAGCAAAGTAGTTTTTAGCAGCTCATACTTCTCCAGATGCTTTGTGATCTTATATATTATCTGTGTTCAAGGATCTTGCTTATCTCAAAGGCCAGATTCCCTGGTCTATAATTTCCTGAGTACTCCACAGTCTCTTTATTAAGTTTAAGTTTATGGAAGCTAGAATTTCCAGCCACCTCAGTTTCTCTGTAAATCGAGTGATTAAGAACAGGAGACTCAACACTGACTCCTGGTTACTGTTTACAGACTGTTCACTGACCCAACTGTGTGCCCTTTAAGGGGTCATTTAACCGTTCTACCACTCTGTGTCTCTGTTTACCCGTCTGGAAAAATAGGAGTATTAATGAGTATAGGAAAGCACTTTGAGATCTCTAGGTTAAAGGTGCTATATCAGCGGGAAGTATTATCATTATCTTTAATGTCATGGACTTTCAGAGTAAACTCAGTGAGGATTACAGCAGATTAGCTTTGCGCTGAAACTACCTTTATTTCTTTTTAGAGAATTTAGCATTGACTATTCCTCCAGTCCCAGTGCAAGACTCACAGCCATTGATTGGGCTTACTTGTTAGTCTTACCGGTTACCACTTAGGATGATTTCATCTGTGACGTTAGTCATCTTATTTATGCCATTACCATCATCCTTATTCTACACATTTGTGTCATAGGAATTGCCCTAGCAGATCAGACTAACAATCCATCTAGTGCATACCCTGTCTTTGAAATTGGGTTTCACAATCCAAGACACCTTTTTCTCTTTTTTTCTCATGCTCTCTCTGCTGTGCCTAACAACTCCTTGCTATACCTATACAATTGCAGTTGTCTGTTTACAGTTGGTGAAGGATGGACAATGTTTCCTCTCTTGCATTACTGCCATTTCAGATAATTGATATAATAATACTACCACTAGTACCCTCATCCAAATCCTTACAGGTAATTTGTGTGGCAGGTGACCCATCAGAGAGAAAACATTTGAGAGTGCCTGTATATGGAGGACATTTTAGAGTCTGCACATTTCTGGCCAGGGGTTAAACTATTTTTCCCTCAGGGACAGAGCTTAGGGAGTTCTAATGTATCATTCAAAGGCAATTGGTATTGAATTAACATCAAAATCAGATTGGAAAAGTAATGCCATTCAGTGAAAATATAAAAATAGTAATACGTTCTGTGTATGCAGTGTAAGTCATTTCTAATTCTTGGTAATTATACAGGATAAAATAGAAACAGCAAAAATTGTATAGTAGTTATGACAGAAATTCCTTAAAGGGGGGTATGGAATCTAGTTTGCAGTGCTCTGAATCTAAATCTATGGGTTGTTATGTTTTGTGCTGAATTGAGAGATAATTGGTACCATATGACAGACTAGATGGAAAAGATCACAGCTCCCCTGCAGTGTTTGCCTCTGCACTCTTTTGATAAATTTAAACATGCCATAAGCAAACATTGATTTAGAACACATGGGCCTCTGCTAATTCACTATGACCGCAAAGTTACAGAAACACAGGCCAATATTTCTAGACATATTTTTGGCTATGCCAAAATGCATTGGTTGGCATCATATTATTTGGGACCAGTATTAAGTCCCAGACTCATCCAAAAATCTAAAAATGTATGCACTGTGAAAACTGAAGTGTTAATGCACAGAATGGCTTTGTTGTGGGCATTGATTGCGGTCATCAGGTTTCAGTAGAATCCCAGCACTGCAAGGATTGTAATAGGAGCACTAACACACTCCTGTGTGCAGCCTGCACAGATGTGTGATCACAGTGAAAACTAGCAAATTAAGTGCATTTTCATTCTAGTACCGTAACTGGATGCATTAATTTAAACATAGGAAATGAACTAATCTCTAGGTGGATCTTGCCTGGCAACAGGCTAATTCCCTGTTTGGGGTTTTGGGCACTGTGCTACGAAAGAAACAGGAATTCTGGCTGCTGGGAGGTGTGTTAGATCTGAACTCTTAGGAGGAGCAAGTACTGATGCAACCAGCCTCTCCACTGACTGGAACTATACATCTTCCCCAGTCAGCATGGCTGGGATAACCTGCTTGTTCCTGCTGCTAGTTCTTGACACCCCCCTTGGCTCATGGACCAAAGAGGGTAAGG
Source organism: Dermatemys mawii (assembly GCA_007922305.1). NCBI lineage: Eukaryota > Metazoa > Chordata > Testudines > Dermatemydidae > Dermatemys > Dermatemys mawii. The sequence continues at coordinate 22,904,249 of ML677363.1, read as the reverse complement.
CAGGTTTCGCTGAAAGTTAAGGGAGGAATTAGGGAGGAATTGACATCAAATCCAGAGTGGAGAGAGCCTGGGGCTTAAATTAGGGAAGGTGGGTCCAGCCGCCCTTTGAAGGAAGTTGCAGGGCAGAGGGGAGAAGGGAGAGGCTCTGGAACTATGAGAGCTCTTACTTCCTTTAGGAGAGGGACAGGAAGGGAATCAAACTGTAATCAGGAGAAAGAAAACATGTCAGCAAGGATGTTCCTCAAAGGGAGTCCAAGAAAGTTAACATAAGCAGCAACCACAAAGAACAGCAGACTCTCCCAGTCTGGGATGCAAACCAATCCTAAGCCTCTGGATCCAGAGTCCTGCTTCTCTCTCTGTCTCCATCAGCAATGAGTCCTGCTGTTTCCCACTCTCTTTGGATAGATGTTCTTTTGAGCTGGTTCGTCATTATAAATAGAAATCAGATAAACATTCTTCAGCTATAAAGATGGGACCCTGAAACAAAGATGCCTTATCACTGCCTGTTTCCACTTGGTATGCAACTGACATAGACTTTTCAGTATAATGGGGTGAGGTGGCAGGGGAGGAGGAAAAAGCATTATAAAGATAAACAGATCCATATGTTTCCAGATGTGGCTTTTGCCATTCATATTCAGAGAGCCAAGTTTACCATACTAAAAAGCTGAGTTTGCCCTTCTGGATGCCAATGTAGCCATATCTTATCCAGGAACATTTCAGGTGAATATGCTGGAGGTGAAATATCTCTGCCTTCGTTGTGATAACACACAATAAGGTGCCAAACTGAGAAACTGCCAGTGCTCAAAATCAAGATGAAGAACAAAGGGCCTTTCTTAAGGATGACATTTAAAAATTCTCTTTTCACTCATTCTTTTCTAAAAATGTATTCTATTGTTTCTGTCGTCAAAACAAAATAAATGAGATAGGTAAAGGGAAGAATGAAGGGGGAAATGGTTTAAAACTGAAGTTTTGAAAAATTTCATTCCTTATGGTTGCTTTTGTTTCCTTGTTAAAGACTTGATCCTGCAAAGACATATGTGCATAAATGAAATTTACTCATCAGGGTAAAGTTAAACTATTCAATAAAGTTATGCACGTACATAGGTGTTTGCAAGCTCAGAATCTAATATTATCCCTAATCCAATGACCAGTTAAACCAGTTAAATATCAAGCAGTGACTCTAATGACCTTACATTGCTAACTTATTTTGCTTTTTTCCCCTAGCCCAGTCACTGAATGATTAATTATGGTAAAAACTGTAATATCTCTGCTCCTGTGCCTTGCAAAAACAAAATGATGGTTATTGCTTTGCTAATTGTTTGAGGTCTTCTGACAGATGTGGTGAGAAATATTTTTTGACAGGAGTTAGTGGGTCTGGCTTAAGGGGACTTTGCTGTTGCACTGAGTTATGACATATATTTACAACCTGATCCCCGTTGAAGTCAATGGAGAGTTTTCCCATTTGTGTCAGTGGGACTTGGGTTAAGTCTTTAATTTTTCCCTTTAATATCCTTTATCGTTGTAGTTGTGGTTCATCAATTATTTATATTTTCCATTGCCTCTGCCTGGTGTTAAATCCATTATTCCTACATCTCTTGGTGTAGCTGTTTGAACTAAAATCCTTTACATATATGACTATCCCTTTACCCAGAGGAAAAAGTCTCATACACTTCAATTTGAGGGGGTTGGAGTTATTAGTATGAGTGTGACATAACTGACAGCCATTCAGCTGTTCAGTCTAATACATAAAATACTCACCAGTAAAATTATATATGTGTAAGCTTCTTGTAAAATGAATCAAAACTATGGGATTGTCCTCACTGCAGGGTTCACTCAAGTTTTTATTTGGGTGTTGCCCCTTACCCAGCTTCCATCCACACCCAAAACCTCTCACCTAAGTGTGGTGCTGCTTACACTGGAACCACCTGGCCAGACAGGGACATAGGTTAACGCCTGAGTGCTGCTTACACTTGGGCTGGTAACCCACTCACTTGCCAGTGTGGATGCAGGCTAAATCCTTTAGTGCTATTTTCTAAAGCCTTCCCACAATTCCTGTGTACTTCAAAGGCAGACAAGTTTTCAGTTCATTGGGAATCACAGAGCAGGCTCATCTTACTGTAGCACTAAGAACACCACAAATCCCTCAAACATCACCCCAGTTGACCTAGCACCTTACATCAGTGAGTGCAGCAACACAGTAGCTGCAGCGGAGTGCCTTTGCAGAGTGATGGCTCATAACCATGTTATACCAACCTGGGCAACTCACACCCAAGTGCTGATCACCAAACTCATTCTGCAGTGAGGACGTACCCTATGTCATGTCGTCTTGTCCCTGACCTTTCCCCTTCCTCCCAATGCAGTGTCTGTTGGCCTAACAGCAAATACATGGAATCTTAAGCAAATACATGGAATCTCTCAAGTATATATTAACTTATCATCTCTCCTCCAACTCCTTGAACCAGTGTTCTTAAAATAGCCATAAGATAAGTCAGTCTCTGCTTTAGATCGTCTGGGTTTTTTCACAGTAACAGCTTTTAGTATAGAGGTGTCTGCAGAGTCACTAATCTAAAAGCTGAGTTGGTGTTTCCATAAATTTTGATTTAGGTCAGCTGGGGCAGGTTTTAAGAGCTGGAAGTTGGTTCAAATTGCTAAAAATTTCCTTTCTATTTTTAGAAGGGACACTTAGTTTATAGTGTTAAACTAGTTCTAATGTAAACCATTTTCAGGGGTTTTAAACTATAAGATATAATGATATCATCAAGGAAATTTGTTACTCTTTCCATTATGTATTTTTGGCCAATTATTTTAGAGAGATGCAGAGCTGTAGTAGCACTTCATTGCTTTAAATTACATCAAAAGAAAGTTAAGCTGATCCTGAATTACTGGCATTTGGCGTAACTCTGATTTGTTAAATGCTGGGCAAATTGCTTCAAAACTATTATCTTTTGTTGACAAGGATCGCATATGTATTATTGTATCTCACTGATAGTATGCAGTTTAGGGACAAACTTTCATCTTCATCAGTGCAAAGCTAGAGTGAATTGTTTGGAGTCTTCATGTAGGGAACAACCTAAGAACTGAGCAAACAGTATTCACCTCCATGGGCAGGGCAGGAGCAGCCCTTCATCTTCCCCACAGATTCTTTTCCAGTTCAGGCACTGGAATGGAGGCTGAGCCTTCTGCACACTCACTGCATGTGTGTTTGTAGGAACCTCATAGTGATAGACATCCATCCATCCCCCAACTCACTCTCTTACCTCCTACATATTGGACTATGCAGCTCTGCCAGGAAGACCACTTCTACCATGAGCATGGGATATGGAATATCCCTGCTTCCTGCTCCCACTGCCCTCACAGCATGATCACTGTGATTCCTCTGTTTTGTGTGCATGATATCTTTGGATGCACTTACTGTAAATGAATACAGAACAATACGATTCTCAAGCACACTTCTTCCCATGCTTCAGTTCACCTACTTTGTATTGGCGATAAAAGAAGCTTTTTGCTCAGGTCTGTATATACCTTTTAAAAATGGGAATGCAAAACTTAGTCACTATGTTATGCATATCTGCAATTGATTTATTTTAGACCCTTCTACATTATTTTGTAAGCATCGCCTCCTGCCTAACCTGATAGGTACATTCAGAGTGCAATATCCTATTAAGTAGCCAGAGCCTACCCTCAGTTGCTACGTGTACATAGATGCAGATATACTGACTTGATCTAGATGATTGTGACTAAACTTAAATTGAAGAGCTGTGAGTGAGAGCAGATTCTGGTCTGCTAGGTCAAACGTATCTCTGCGGTAATGCCGCTGACGTCAGTAGGAATTATACCCTAGATACCTTTGATTCATTGTGCTTTTCAAAGCATCACAGTGATAGGACTGAGGTAAGTGTTCTGTGTAGTATATGTACAGCTCAGTTGGAAAGTCACGGAATTCCTTAGCAACTAATCTTTTTCAGAGGCATAACCAAATATGGAAATCATAAACAATCTGATGGCTACATAGGTCTAAAACTAATAGAGGACAGAGCTGAAGTTGCAGCCAGGCAAACTCCAGATCCTGAGACAGTGAAACCTTCTGAATTATGTGGGACATAAGACATCTGGATAGTGAGAGTCTGGGTCTCTGGATCTGGAAATTTTAATCCAAATTTGTTCATCCGTATTCATGGTGTGCAGATGCTTTACAAGGAAAAGTGTATTTTGGTAATAAATTGTCTAACATGAATGTCACACAAATACTTATAAACTACATATCTGTAATACAAAGGTAAAAAGTAATGATCATTATGAGAGGGAATGGTCGTCTATTGATTAGAGCAGGAGTATGAATGCACATGGGTTCTGTCCCAGGCTATGTCACTAAGAGTGGGAGTATGGACAAATCCCTTAACTTTCATCCACTTGTGGAAAAGGCGCAGTAACAGTTATGGACCTCACAGGGACACTGGGAGGTTTAAGTAATGTGTGTATGGGAGCCTCAGATAAGAGATTATAGAAAAGCATGCAGCTATATGATGAGGTCTTACAGTTAATAGCAATTAATTACATGTACCTGATGCAATACTGCTGACAGTAGATGAGAAGGAAAATCTTTGTGTGGGATAATATTAATGGTCCTAAAACCATGTTGTGTTTCAATAAGCTTCTTAAATATGAAAATGTAGCATGTAAGAATCAGTATTGAAGTAGCTGGGTGTTTGAAAAAATGCCTGCTATGGGTAGCTTGGCAATTTTCAGGAATATTTTGTGCCAAAAAGGCTAATATACTAAACAGTATTAATGAATTATGCTGTACTACTGAGAGTGATATGCCACAAGTTCTCTTAACTGATTCTCATGTTAGTGTGAATAATTACATTCTAATATAAAATCTAAAACCTGTAATACTAATAACCCCATTGGAAATAGGTTAAAGCTCTAATCTATCAAGGCATGTGCTTAAGCATGTGCAGAACTGCACACATGGGAGTGTTCCCAGTGATTTAAATGGGATTATGCATATGCTTCTACACTTTGCTGGGTCAAAGCCTAATTGCATAGTCCTGACAGTAAAATGCGCCAATGGACAAAGCTATAGAAAGACTCTATTCTATTGCAGTGAAGCTTGGGAAGTTTAGAAAGGTTGTGTCTTTTCCTAAAGTCACTCACTAAGATGAGATTCCCCTGGGTGCAAAGGACTTGGCAAAACTACCATATGATTTCAGAGGGGCTGCACGTGAAGCCCATCGGGTAAGCAGGTGAGGGGGATCTGCACACCTCTGCTCACGGCCCAGAAATGTTCCTGAACTGGCCCTGCTTAAGCTGACACAAGAAGGTCACTTGAGCGTGTCAGGAATAGCATATTTGCATATTTATGGAGCGAGTGGCCCCATCAACCAGCAAGGAGGACTGTCTGCTATTCCACCCTATGGACAGCAGCTGTGAGGAAAGTAGCACTGCAGTCACACACACACACACACACACACACAAATACTCAGGTCTTATGAAGACAGAGTGGATGTCATCTATCTTTCTCATGGAGGAAAACTGATGCAAGGCCCTCTAAGCCTGATTCTCCACTACCTTGCACCCTGAAAAGTCATTTACACGCGTGCAAGGTGCATATCAAATGCCACCGTCATAGTAAATGAGTGGAGAATTCCGATTTGATTGTACTTTACACTCAGTCTGCACAGACATAACTAACCAAGATGCAGCACCATGGAGAATTAGACCCTCTAAGACCTACCTTATTAAAAATGTCTTTGTTTGAATGCTGCTTAACCTTGGAGAGAGGGTCCATATAACTAGGATTGAAATTGTGCAAAACCAAAATCGTCCTGCATTTTGCCAATCTTTGCTCAATTTTAGCATTATCATCATTGGGCATTGCATGCACAGAATGATTGCTGGATGGGTCCACTGACTGAATAATAAATCTTAGGGCCAGATTCCCCATTACATTAGGGCTCCTTTGTGATACTCCAGTGTAAAGGGGCCATAAGGCTTTTTGCTCTGGCCTCTGGGAATTCCACCAACATAGGGAAAATCTCCAGGTGGTGTAGAGCCGTCCCGCTTTTGCCATCTCCAGAGCAGGGGCATGAGAGGTTATAGATGGGGAAGATCGGAGGAGTAGAATAAGCATATTTGACCTGGCTATTGGGGTGATATGCAACTGGGCATAAGTTAGAGCACCATCAGAATTGCTCTTATTTACACTGAGGGTCTGACTGGTCCAGCCAGCCATTCTGTCAATGGGTGAAGTGCAAAGATGGTGGAAAGTCACAGTTCTAGCCTGCATTTTTGCATTGAGCTTAGCAAGCCAGGACAGAGACTTAGGGCCTCCAAGCAACATTTTGCAAAAATGGAAACAAGCATCTAAAGGGCTGTGTCTGTTTCAATTAAACCTAGCATAAATATGATTGGAATCACACTGTATAGTATATTATATGGCGCATACAGCCTTCTGTATTAAGAATGTCATACTGAGGGTGCTTTCAGTTTGCACGTCACCACCGTGCTTTGTTTATAAATAACTAATATGAATGTAGGGAAATATGAATGTTGAGAAAAATGAGAATGAACAAAGCCAATACTGATTTCAATAGAAAAACATGAGTGAGCGATGGGGGTCTGTGAAAAATAGAAACACCCTCTTAATTTTGATTGTACTTAATCTTGCAACCAGCCAATCAAGCTGTGACCTTTGGAGAGAGTCTGTCTGTTCAGTGAAACAGTCTAATCTCCATTCTAAGTGTTGGTTTGATGTTTCTACACCTATGAATTTATAGATGTTTCTGCAAACTTCCCCATGTCATTTAATTTATCAACCTTTAAAAGTGAAATCACGCCCACAAAACTAAAACTTTCCATGATTTTTTTCTATGAAAATATTTGTATTTGCACTAGTGGCAGTGATGTCTAGAGGTTAGAGCAAGGGACTACCTGTGCCAGTGTCTTACAGCAAGTCACTCTGTAAAATGACGGTACAATAATTCCTTCTCTGACTTGGGTATTGTGACTGTTAATTAGTGAATATTTGCAAAGTGCTTTGAGAAGGGCAACTAAAAGGATTAGGGGTTTAGAACGGGATACATATGAGGAGAGATTAAAGAGAAGTTTTCATCTTGGAAAAGAAGAGACTAAGGGGGGATATGATACAGGTATATAAAATCAAGAGTGGTGTGGAGGAAGTGAATAAGGAAAAGTTATTTACTTTTTCCCTTAATATAAGATTTAGGGGGCCACCAAATGAAATTAATGAGCAGCAGGTTTAAAAGAAATAAAAGAAAGTTCTTCACACAGTCAACCTGTGGAACTCCTTGCCTGAGGAGGTTGGGAAGTCTAGAACTATAGCAGGGATTAAAAGAGAACTGGATAAATTCATGGAGGTTAAGTCCATTAATGGCTATTAATGAGGACGGGTAAGGAATGGTGTCCCTAGCCTCTGTTTGTCAGAGGGTGGAGATGGATGGCAGGAGAGAGATCACTTGTTCCTTACCTGTTAGATTCACTCCCTCTGGGGCACCTGGCATTAGCCACTGTCAGTAGACAGGATACTAGGCTGGCTGGACCTTTGGTCTGATCCAGTACAGCCATTCTTATGTTCTTATGTCCTTATGAGATCCTGGGTTCGAAGATGATATTTAAGAGCAATGTAGTATTATGAAGATGATTATTTTATATACACTTGATCTGAAGTGATATTTATAGAACCCAAAGACCTTTAAACTGATGACAGACTCAGAATGCCAAATTGCTCATTGAACCCTGAATAATACTGCTTTTATTGTAACTTTTAGGATGACTATATTAAGTACTGCTGTATAATAAACATGTGGCAGGCATATTGGTATTGTAAATATATTTAACTCTTTTGGGGCTTTTAGTCAATCTGTTCAGTGACAGAGTGGGTTGAGTAACACTGCTCTAGCCAATGACTAATGGCTCAGCTTCAGTTTTTGAAGGGCAACGTCCTGAATTCATTATTTTGTGCATAAGCCCTATTAAAATCCATTTTTTCCTGAGTAAGGCCTGGGTGAGAGCTGCATAAACTTCAGCCAAAAGTGAAGTCTCACTTGGTTGCTACCTAACATGGGATGTGCTTTCAACCTACTCTTTTAAATAAGAATGAGTTGTGAACAGTTTTAATATATCTGTGTGTTTTAATAAGCAGGACTGTGAGTGTAAAATACAAGTTTCAATGCATTCCTTAACAAAAAGAAAGTGATACACACTAATGGCCTAATTCTGCCCTGTGGAGTTGGCGATAAATGGCTATATAAGGTGCAAAACAGTGGAGTTTTATATGTGCAATGGGTGAAATATAGTCCTGTGCACAGGATCAGTACAAGGGCTATGCATCACATATTGTAGCTTATATTCAATTTAAGTGGTACATTGCCGACATGCTGGCCCTTTGAGCAGGGCTGAATTTCACCCATTTTGAGTTTTACAGACAACTAATGATACCGACTAAATGAATATTTTCTTTTATCAGGATAAAAAACATTGAAAAGTGAGAAAGTGAAAAATATTGTTTAAAAATGAAGACATAATTGGTATACTTCAGATATGAAAATAATGATTTCCTATAGCATTGCATGTTTAAGTATAAAGTAATATCAGGTAGTTAGCTCTCTTTTAAGTAGTTGATGTTAATATTGTGTATATTTGTTTCTAGATACTGTTAGAAGTTGTGTAGCAAAGCTGTTCTTCAGCTGCCCCCTGAAGGGTCATTACTGCCTATACAGTAAATCCAGTTTTACTCTCATCAGCCGACAGCCTCAGCTATGGATCCATATCATGTTTCTCTTTCAGCAGGTGTGTGCAATACATATAAGTAGTGGCACCTCAATAAACTGTACATGAAAAAAACAATGTTTTAACAGTAACCCATTTCGATATGTTTATCATCTCCATTCCTGTTACTGTATGTGTGTATGTCCTTTGAATTTCCCCCTCTGATTTCTCAGAAGTGGACAGAGTTACTTATAAGCTCTCCACTACCCAGTGCTTTGCAGTAGACTGGCATAATGTTGTATGACAGAGTATGTGCTTTCTGTTAAATATAACAAATTTAAATGTCCATATGAAATTAAGAAATCTGAAGTACAAACAACATTGTATCAAAACCTGTCATCCTTATTCAGGCAAAACTCCCATTAAAGTCAAGACCCGATTCTGCTTCTGTGAAAATGGATAGGCAAACTTCAGCTGAGTTCTGTGGAAGCAAAGTCAGGTCTATAGACTCCAGTAGGCCTTGGAGATGCTCAGCACCCTTTAATCAAAACTCTCAGAGGGCAAAATCCTGAGTAAGGTCATCAGAATTTGATCAGTGTTGTTCACCTGTTGATTAAGATGAATGTTTTGATGGTTGTATTAAATATATTTCCAAAGAAAGACCATTAATTGATCATGCTTATCTGGAACATATTGGGTGGCGGGGGAGAGAGAGTGTGCGTTATTGTGAATAATATAAAGTTATAAAGGAAAAACAAATCTGCATTACCAGTTCAAGATGAATCATGAGGTTTTTCTTGTATTCATAATAAAAACACAGCTTCTTATAAACTATATATAATAGTTAAAGATGCAGTATGCCCAATGTTATTGCAATCTTAGTAATTAGAGATAGAAAAGACCTATTGGGTCATTGAGTCAATCTCACCGCAAATGCAAGGCCTAGTGACATAAAGGATAGACCATATATTAAACTAATGCTACCCTTGATCTTGGCTAAATGCTTACCACGTGAATGTTCAAACACCTATGGTACTGCAAATTGTATTCCTAATGGACATTTGGTTGATTTAACAGACCAAGATACTCCTACATGTTTTATGATGTTCTAGAAATAAGTACCCAAAAGATCAGAAATATGCAAATGAGAAATAAGAACTATTTTGATTTAACTCTTTCATTTCAAGTAGATATACCAGCGACCAGATTATTGCACCACCAGTGAGCTGAGCCCTCCTGCCAGCTCCAGTCTCATTTCAGCACTGCCAGCATATGGTTCTGGAGCTGAGCACACTCATCTTGAACCAGATCCTGAGGAGTGATCTGTGCTGTGGCAGCCAGCAGGTCACTAAGGCCTAATGGGGTAAACCCATCAATGTCACAGCTGTGTAGTTTAGCTGGGTATGGAAAAGTACAATACCGCCTACTGCCATGAGGATTTGGATCTGCTTCAGCCCCTAAAGAGGTAGAGCTGGGTGCCACTGAAGAATTATCACCCTGCAGGACATAGACTGGCTGAGCGAGGAGGCACAGAGCAGGGAACACAGGTTTCTCAGTTTTGCACAGCAGAATACATGACTGTTTGCACATGCTTCCTTCAGCACATGGGTTCAAGTAGCAGGGTGGAAAGCTACAGAGTGGGGAGAGAGGTTTTGTTATGGGAGGCTATTTCAAATCACTATCAGATGCCCCCTGCTGCCTCTGTTCCCGCTTTTCCTCACCTAGAGGATGCGGGGGGGAGGGTGTGGATGGGTGGGTGTTCTGATTTGGTGGGGATATGGGAAGAGAGGGTCTGAGCCAGGTGATGATGATTGTTGCATAGGTGGGAGAAGAATTCTGAACCTGGGGATGGTTGTCTGAGCTTGTCGTGGGAATGTTTGTTTATATTCTGAGCCTGTGGGTGTCAGATGGGAGAAGGTTCAGGGCTGAGCATGTTTAAAGTCAAGCAAATGCCTACGTGCTTGGCTGGACTGGGGCTTAAGTGCAAAGATCTGGGAGCAACTAAGCCACTGAGCAAGACACAAGCTGTTGTCTGCCCCAGCTGGACTATGTAGAGTCCAGGAGGAGAAAAGAAGAAATGTGATCTGCTGGCTTTTAAGGGTCTGGTTCTTTCTTGGAAGTATGGAAGGGAAAGGGAGAGATTAGCATTTGAGAGAAAGGGAATTCAGGGAAAGAGGGAAGGTAAAAGGGGAGAAGAGGAAGGAGGACAGAAAGAGAAATAGGAAGAAGACAGAACAAGTTAAAAATAAAGGAGCGTAGACAAGAAGTTGAAGAAAGAGACTGAATTTGAAATGAGAAATCTTTAAAGGAAAAAGAAAAGGTAAAGGAGTGGCCTCAGGGAGAAGTAACCTGAATACAATGGTGCATGAGAGAAAAATGAGAGCAAGAGAGACAACGGATGAAAAAGCTCAGAAAAGATGTGTTGAAATACATGAGAATGAGCAGATAAGGAAGAGGAGAAACAAGGGAGACACAAACTAGGAAAGTAAACAGTCTATTTCTTTATGAACTTATATGTAGTCTGATGCCAAAAACACACCATCTTGCTGGATGTTAACAAAATGACTTCAGTCCTTCTCTCTTTCTCTCTCTTGTATATTTTAAATCAATTGTAGTGATGATTTCATCTTTGACTCCACCTTTATTTCCTCCGGCTTAATGTTTTCCTCATATTTTTTGTCTTTCAAAACCTCTCGCTTTAACTCTTTCACCAACATTACATTGCACTTTAGCTTGACTCTTTCAGTCTTTTATTGAGCTGGGACAATAAACTTTGCAATATTTCCCATCTCAACAGATTTCCCATCCCTCTTCCCTCCCGCCCACCACTTCTGTCTGCATTGTATTCCTCATCTCTCTCTTTCTCTCTCCTCTTTTTTTAAATACATCCTCATCCCCCTTTGGAGTGTCACCTCATTTAGAACTCGTGGACCATGACCTCTCCAGCTACACTTTGGCTTTAATGTGTTTTTCACTTTCCTGTCTTGGGTAATTGCATTTGTTATATTAAAAAGTGCTGTTGCCAAGCTGAAACCCTTAAATTTTGGCTCACCTTAGTCATAGCGGCTCATATACTGATGCTGTTCCTTATCTGTTTATTTCTCTGGAGTATACCCCATCTATACTATGCTAGAAACTCACAAGACTGCATTCTTCCATCTAGGCACAGGAAGTCCCATGTATAACCCACTATGTACCCAGAGAAAATAGATTCCCTGAACATATAGAGCTCATCATGAGTCACCTTTAATAGCCATTCTAGGGAGAAAGGGACATAAAGCACTCCCCTGCATGGGCCATCTCCATCTGGTCTGTGTGCCTGTGTGAGTAGCTGCTGTAAGGGAAGCTGCTCACCCTCCCATGAAGATACACAGGTAGTGGGCAGGCGGGATTGCAACAATAAGTGGAGTCTTGGCTCGGCCTCTCCAAGGCACGGGTTGGCAAAGCTGAACTGGGCTAGAAGGGGATGTAAACTCTGCTAGGACCAGAATATTTCCCTTTTGGAGCAAGGGGGCAGCAGGAACTGACTGGCGACTCTGCAGTGGAGCTTGAGGTGTTGTTCCCAGTATGAGGAGACATACCTCTGATAGAGCCAGTGTGCTAAAAAGGAGTGTAGCCGTGACAGCATGACCAGAAGGAGGGGCTAGCCACCCTGAGCACAAACCCATGATCTCAGACAGGATCATACTTGGGGTGGCTAGCCCCTTGTGCTGCTTGCACTACCAGGGGTACACTCTATTTTTACCATGCCAGTGCAATTAGAACTAGTACAAGTATGTCTCCTTGAGATGGAAATTACACCTTCCAGCTCTACTGTAAACACACTCAGGAGTACCATTCTGTCCCTGGTGTGCTCCAGGGGCAGTGAAATCCCACATTGCCCCTTCCTGGGGGCTTGTGGTAACACCATGATTTAGTCCTTATTTCCCTAGGAATTTATGTTCTTTTTTTTTACCATCTTTTATGTCTCTGGCTTTGTTTCTATCCTGAATTACTGGTTAATATCAGGGTCCTTGCAGTTAGTTCTTCTATTGCCTTTGAAGTAATTATAGTAAAAATTACTGCTGAACATCTAAAGCCTGATTCTGATACCAGTGCGTCCACAGAAATACTCTCATTGGCTTCAGACATGCAGGATCAAGTCAGTAAAATTTGGTTTTGTGCCCTTGCAAGTACATTGTACACATAGCAATGTATATGCTCTTCTGTGAAAAAATTATGGTTCTTATTATGTTGTCTTCACTGTTCAAACCTATTGTGCAGTAACATGAAGTTTGATGTATCGTAATTTACACTTTTTCATTTGTTTGAAAATCTAAATGCTTTTGCATGCTGTATATATAATGATTTTTAAATTAAACATCATGCTAAATTTATACCTGGTGTAACTCCATGGAATTGCACAAGGCATGAATTTGGCAGAAAATATATTTACAATGTATTAATAACTAACTAAATTAGGTAAATGCTATTAAAAGTAGTTTTTGACCCAGATCCAAAGAATACCATGAGTTACCTTATTTTTGAGAATAAGTGCTATGTTTTTCCATTTATTATACTCTTTTTTTCGAGTGCAAAGGAATAGTTTTGCTCTCAGATCTCCATAACAGATTTTGACTTCTGTCTTCTGCTTTCCCTATAATTATGAAAGTCTTGGTTAATAATTGTAATATGCTTTGAAATCCTTGGATGAAAGTTGTGGAATTGCAAATTATTATTATTATATGTATTATTTATTGTTATTTCAAACTGGGTGGATTTTATGCTCATAAAGGGAGCAGAATATTTGACTTCAGATCTGTTTTGTAGATATGAGAGGAGACTGTTTTTCCAATAAAATGATTATTAAGAACAGAAATGAAGGTAGAATAATGGATAGTCATGGAGGAAGAAAGCATGGTATTTAAGAAGTACTGACATTTTCTGAAAATGCAAGACTGTAATGACCAGCTGAAGAGGAACAAATCTAGTTCAATTACACTGCTCTACAGCCAAAATGCTTCTGAAATACATGTAGTCAAACTTTACTAATTCTGGGTCACTGAGAATGAAAATGATGCTTAAAATTGTTGATTGGCTCTAGTTTTCAAGATATGCTATTGGGTCAGTATATACGACCCTTGACATGGGAATGGTGGAGGATAAGTGAGTTATAAAGGGAAGGGATCTCAATTTAAACCAGAAATGACTAAAATACATCTTTGACTGGATCTATGAATAAATCTATGACTGAGTTTGGACAGTACTTGCTTTTTAGGCAAAACAATGAATGATGCAATCTGAAGCTGGTATTGCGTCATACATGATATGAATTGCATCATGTTATTCCTAGAAGTCATGGATGATGCAATCATAACGAAGCTTACATCACTCTGCTGAACAAATTGCCCTACATCAGCTCTAGAAATCATACAGTGTCGTGCTCTCTTATTTGTCAGTGTTTGATTTTGCAAAGGGACACATTTCTGTTTAGCCAAAGTGAGCAGAGATGCCTCGTACTTGTGTGAACAGTGCAGATAACTTCTGCTATGTTTGTGGTGAAGTGACTTTTGCATCACAAAAGCGCAGTATAACCACTATGGTTAAGAAAGCCTATCACCTTTATTTTGGCTGCAAAATTGGAGATCAGGACAACAGGTGGGCCCCACACATATGCTGCAACACTTGTGCAACAAATCTTCGCCAGTGGTTGAACAGGAAAAGGAAATCTGTGCCTTTTGCAGTGCCAATGATTTGGAGAGAGCCAACAGATCATACCAGCAATTGTTACTTCTGCATGGTGCCTCCAGTTGGGAAAGGTGTGTCAAAGAAGAAAAAGTGGACTGTGCATTATCCAAACGTTCCATCAGCTATACGCCCAATACCCCACGGAGAAGGACTTCCGGTTCCTGATGCACCAGAATCATTCTCACTTGAGTCAGACGAGGAAGAGGAAGAGGATGAAACTTCTGGTCCTGAACCATCAGTGTCACAGGACCCACATTTTCTCCCATCCTCCTCCTCTGAACCACACCTCATAACACAAGCTGAACTGAATGACCTTGTCAGGGATTTGGAACTACCCAAGAGTAAGGCAGAGCTATTGGGCTCCAGACTACAGCAGTGGAATCTCCTGGCAGGTGATGTTAGGCTTTCCATGTTTCATGACCGTCAAAAGGATCTTGTCCCATTCTTCTTCATGGAAGGTGATCTTGCAGCCTGCAACAACATCGATGGTGTGATGGCAGCCCTCAACATCGTTCATAATCCAGATGAGTGGAGACTCTTCACTGATTTGTCGAAGATGAGTCTTAAAGCTGTTTTGCTGCACAATGGCAATGTTTTGCCATCAATTCCAGTTGGTCATGCAGTCCATATGAAGGAAACCTATAACAACATGAAACAACTTTTGAGGTGCATAAACTATGACCAACATCAGTGGCAGCTTTGTGGCGATTTGAAGGTTGTTGCTCTCTTGCTTGGTCTGCAGACTGGATACACAAAGTACTGCTGTTTTCTCTGCGAATGAGATAGTCGTGCAAGAGATTCCCACTACATCAAGAAAGATTGGCCACTCCGACAGTCATTGGATCCTGGGAGGAAAAGTGTTCAGCATCCAAAACTTGTTGAATCAAGGAAGATTTTGTTACCACCCTTACACATCAAGCTGGGTCTGATGAAGAACTTTGTCAAGGCCATTGACAAAACACAAGCAGCTTTCAAGTACCTCCGTGGAAAATTTCCAGGTTAAGTGAAGCTAAGATAAAGGAAGATGTCTTTGTTGGTCCTCAGATTCGTGAACTTCTTCAAGACGATGCATCTGACCATGCACTGCGTGGCAAGGAAAAGACGGCATGGAAAGCCTTCCAGTCAGTGGCAATACATTTTCTCGGAAACAACACGGCAGACAACTACAGGTTGTTGGTGGAAAACCTCCTCAAGGCATACAAAAGCCTTGGTTGCAACATGTCACTAAAGGATACATTTTTTGCACTCTCATCTAGATTTTTTCCCACCGAACTGCGGAGCAGTGAGCGACGAGCACGGCGAGTGATTTCACCAGGACATTGCAACAATGGAGAAACGCTATCAGGGCAAATGGAGCCCATCAATGCTTGCAGACTATTGCTGGACAGTGACAAGAGATGCTCCATTTAATGAATACAAGAGACAAGCCAAGAAGCGCCGAGTAGACACTGAATAGGACTAAACTATGTACATAATAGTTTTTTGCCTTTTGTTTCATAATACATTTTATTTATATAACCCTTTTGCTGATTTTTAAAGTGTTACATAAACAGGACAGGTGAAATATTATCATGTAAAGCAACCATAAACATATGAAAAGACCTAGGTTTACAATTTATGATTAAAACTCTACTATCTACACAATATACATAGACATAAAATGTAAAAACTTAAATATCTTAGAAACAGTAGCCAATCAGTTGTTTTAATTGTCATATTTGAATTCAGCACATCAAAATACATAATAAATATCACATTTTATCTCTGAAGCAGACGACTTCCAAAAAATTGTAGACCAGTGTTATTCAAGTTTGATTTATTTATTAAGCTTTTTCCTACAGCAAATTTTGCATCAGATGATATAGGTCAGCTCTACAGCCACATCACCTCTGGCTTAATTGGTCTCTTCAGGCGTGAAACTGTATAATAGGCAGTGTTGGCAGTGCTCCCTATTTTTAAGGTTGACCAGTACTTTGCATTATAAACCCTTGTTTTCAGTTTCTTGTAACTTTGCCAAACTTTAACTGTTTGGGTTGAAATTTTCCATGCAAACGTGTCCCTTAAGCAGAAATTGTTTTGGAAAATGTAAGTTTAAATGGTTTAGTCATATCTAAGAATGTGTGTAGGAGGGTATATGTTGTTTTACTCATATTAAAAAAAAATTTAAGGTGACCTTTTCTTTCAATCTTTGAATCACTCTGGTGCTTCTCTATTCTGCTCTGCTCTACTCTACTCGAAATTTGGCAAGGGGTGCCGTTATGTCAGGGACATGCCGTTTGAAAATATGGAAATATGATACTCCTCTGAAAATATGCCTGAATTTGGCCAAGTTCTAAGTCCCTGAAAACCACAGTTCACGCATGCCCAGTAGAAATGTCTTTGATTTTTAGCAGCTAACTTGCCTGAAGCTTGCATCCACATTGGGCATACTCTGGCCCAGAGCTGAGCTGGCTTTCCCTGTAATTGCATCTCTAGACTGCTGTGGGTCAGGCTGGGATCAAGCACCAGAACTGAGAGCAAGGAGCCTGTGTCTTTTGGCTGCTCAGTGACCCCCGCCCCTGCTGGTCCCAGGCAGCATGGAGGAGCAAGCTACATGATTCAAATACTGAAGAGACACGAGCCAGACTTGGGGGTTTGTGTACAGGCGGATTACATTGGAACAAGGAGCCTGTGGAAGGGAAAGTGCAGGACTTGGAGGCTGCTGGGGTTGGGAGAGAAATTGGAACTGGGAGTTTTGGAGGGAGACTGGGACTCGGTGGGCAAGAAGACAGGGATTGGGAGATGGGCAGACTGGGACTGGCTGGAAGAGGAGATTGAGAATAGCAGGCAAGGACACTGGGCTGGGGAACTCGGAAGGAAATGGGGGAGAGGGTAAGACTGAGACTGGATGAGGAGATGGGGGAGACTGGGACTGGCAAGGCAAGGAGACTGGGACAATGAGCTCTGGCAGGGAAACTGGGACTGCAAGCCAGTGGGGACAGAGAATGCAGGTGGGGGAGAGAGGTGACTGGAAGCAAGGGGGAGGAAGAGAAACAAATAAGGCTAGGAATCAAGAAGGAGGGAACTGGGACTGGGTGACAAGAAAGCTGGAGACAAGGAGTTGGGAGTGTAGGGGGGAGAAATGGGCATAATGGGGCTGTGAGATTGAGATAGTGAATCTGGAGGGGTAAGACTAGGTCTTGCTGAGAAAGGAGACTGAGATAAGAAGTTTAATTTTCTCTCTGCACTGGGCTTTCAGTATAGGCATCCCAGGTTCTTTGCCAAAAGAGACATAATACTAGTACTGCTATTAATAGCTAGTCCATATATACCACATTTCAACGTTAGATCTCATAGCACTTTACAGAGTTGATCAGCATCATTAACACCACTTTACTGAGGCACAGAGAGGTGAAGTTACTAGCCCATGAGTCACTTACAGGTAAGTAGAGCCAGAAATAGAATCCAGGTCTTCTGAGTCCAGTGCTTTCTCCACTACCAGCACTAGTGTTATGTGTGCACACACAGGGTAGTAGTGATATGTTATATGTAGATAGTAGTACTAGCTTATATGTAAAATGTATTGAGTCAAGTGCCTGTGAAATCAGGTATTGTGCAGAGAAATAGTCTCAGAAGAACTAATGGAGGATACAAGAATTACTTAGTTTCATAGAGTTATATCCTTTTCATCTTAAGTGAACTGATTTTTTTTAAATGTCAGTGTCAGACAATATAACAGGGGTCGGCAACCTTTCAGAAGTGGTGTGCCGAGTCTTCATTTATTCACTCTAATTTAAGGTTTGGCGTGCCAGTAATACATTTTAACGTTTTTAGAAAGTCTCTTTCTATAAATATATAATATAGAACTAAACTATTGTTGTATGTAAAGTAAATAAAATGTTTAAGAAGCTTCATTTAAAATTAAATTTAAATTAAAATGCAGAGCCCTCCCCCAGATCAGTGGCCAGGACCCAGGCACTGTGAATGCCACTGAAAATCACCATGTGTTCCACTTTCGATACATGTGCCATAGGTTGCTTACCCCTGCATTGTAAGATGCAACAAGGACAGCAATTGCTTTTTGTAGTTGTATCATTCTGAAATAACAGCAATATGATTTTTTAAGACTCATATTGAAATTTTCTTTTCAAATATTTTCTCCAGAACTTGTTTCCAGAACCTTTGTCCATACAAAGTAACTCTGTGCAACTCCTTAAAACTCTGTGGGAGAAGACACAGCTGAAGGGAACACATGGTTTTGAAACTGCAATGATTCAATCTACATTTCCACACCAGAAGGTAAACATTTATTCCTTGGGAGAAGGAGGGAAGGGATTTTATGCCAACCTTTGAACAGATCTACGTGGATCTTTGCAATAGATGTGGTGGCTCCATGCTGTACTTAACTACTGGAAAGCAATCCTCTTACACACATGCACATGTGTATGCAAGAACACGTAATATCAGTGAATCCTAACAATCCTGCTTCCAAAGAAGTCCATGGAATTTTTGAGGCTGACTTAAGTCAAAGCAGGATCTAGTCCAGGTGGCATTTGCTCCTTATTTCCAGCTACTGAATCACATTAAAATAAAATAAAAGGACACTAAAAATTTTTATATTGCTTTTTCATGTGAGCAATTGCCAAAAATATGCTACGCATTTGCACTTGGGAGAGGAGGTGACCAATGACACTGAGAACAGGATGGGAAGTGGTCTGTGGACAACTGGTGGGATTTTCAAGAGTGCCTTAGGAGCAGAAGTCCCATTCACTTTCCATCTATTTGTTAAGAGGTGATCCGAATTAGGAAAATGTTTGAGAACTACTGCTTTCATCATTGGTAAATTGCAACCTGTTTCCACCTTCTTTTGCTCTATGCGTGTTTGTGTGTTGAAAGGAAGCTTCTTTATGCACTGAGTAATTTTTGTGCCACTAAATTTCTTTTGCTGTGTAGCTCTAGTTTCTTCTAAGTATTTTCTTCTCTCATTACCTTGCCAAGTCCTTTTCAGCCAGTTTATTCATATGGCAGTCTATGGCTTGTTCATGATGTAGGGGACTCTCTCTTACATAAACCACACCCAGCTTGTAAGGACGTTGACCAGTGCTCAGCAGGAATTTTATTTCTGAGATCTGTAGTGGATCCAGAAATGTGTCATTTTGTATTGTACTTTGAAATGTCTCCATATTTCCCTAAGCCCTCACACAGGCTTCATAGGAGTTGCCAGTGAAGTGAATGAAAACAGGTGATGGTATTGTAGGTATTTTTTCCTATTTACACACATAATTTTAAAGGCTAGAGTCAGAATAGCTGCCATGATGGACTGTTTAGCTGCTCTGTGGAAATTCACACAATTCTGCTCAATGACTTGGATGCTATGAAAATGATGATTTTTACACACTCCATTCTTACCATCTGTCAGTTTAAAAACTATTTACTATTTCAGGAATTGTAGGGAAAACTGTTTCAAAGCTATTAATCAGACGACATGGAAAAGACCAATAGAGGATTATAAAACAAAGACGGTTTTGTGCTAAGTGCAGAAATATTCTTGAATAGGTACAATTTCTTTTTTAACATCTCAGCTAAAAGTGGATGAACTAAATTGTCAGACGTGGTTTTAAAATCTTCTTTCTCAGGCTGAGACTAAAAATGGAAAATGTCTGCCTGAAAGTATTATTTTACTAAAGTGGTCACGGTTGAAAATAGGAGTTGTTAATGGAAACATCTTCTAAAACATAAAGTGATCATGTTGCATGACATATTCAGATGCAACATATACCAGTATGTGCTTATCATACACATGCACATACAGAGTCTTTATATTCAAAATTAGATAAAGCTAGATCCAAGCTCTTTCTTCCCAAATCATAAAGCTGTTCTTTCTTTAACTTGGAATACAGCTTTTAATAGCTCATTTGCCGAGAATGGAGTCACTGGCACAGTAGTATGAACTAGGAGATCTGTCCACTGAAGTGATGCCAAGGTACTTCTGACGGCATATTTAGGAACAAATGGCACCCCAGGAATCTGAAGAACTGGGCTGTGCACTGGGCAGATTCATAGAGTCTAGAGTCTTGTGTTTACAGTAGAACCACTTCATGACCAGCTACAGTAGCCCCCATGGCTGGTGCATCTCCTTTCCACATGGGGACTGGCCACTAGCTACATATTGTTCCCTCTACCAAATCCCTGTCCACACTTATATACAATGAGCCATTGATGCTCCCTCCCCTGCCACCCCCCGCCCTGCTGGCAATGTCAGTTTCAGCCTGTAACAGTTTCGCCTGTGCTGGGAGAGGGAGTCTGAGAGCGGCAGACGGAGCTCTGCCCAGCCACTGGAGCCCCCATTGGCAATGTCAGTTTCAGCCTGGAGCCCTCAGACTCCCTCTCCCAAGGGAGGCAAAGCTGCTCCAGGCTGAAACTGACATTGCCAGTCTGGGGAGAGGAAGGGCAGGGAGCTGTCCCCTGGGGGCGGGAGGATGGGGAGCTGCCGCCCGCAGGGCTCCTGAGAGGAGGGGCAGGGTGCAAGTTTCGCCTAGGGCGCAAAATATCCTTGCACTGGCCCTCGGGGGATGAGAGAGCCATTTGCCTTTTATTTCACAATCTACATCTTCGAGAATAGCCAGTTGGCCTGCTCTCTTCCCTGGGCTCCTCAGGGGTGCCCAGCTGGCTTGCTCACTTGTTTGGTTTGGCGGCAAGTTGATAACACCATTCGCCCACTGAAACCAGGAAAGCATCATCTCGAATGAGCAACTTGCTGGAAGCAATTCAGAGAAAACTCTGTTTCATGTGGCTGCTGCTGCTTTCAGCTATTTAAAACACTTTCTCTCTAGTTCAGTGTTTTGAATGGGTAAACCCATAACTCCTCTGAAGCCAGTGAAGGATCGCTGGGGTAAAGTGATGTGAGAGGAGAGCAGATGCCATGCTTCCAATGCACTCAGTTCACCACCTAAATGCAATGTGGCACAGGGAGATGCATCAGTCATAGATATGAGTGAACTAAAACCTTGTCTTGAGAACTGAATTTAGGGCATTCTAGGAATAAGGGCTTTTAAATTCCTGTTGAAATGGTTAATGTTACTGGCATTTTATTGTGATGTAATGAAGTCTTAGGGAGACTGAAGCTTAGCTAGGGGTCTTTTGTATGAAATCTACATAAAATGAAATTAATGAATGTCATTGTTACTGATACCTGTGTATTCATTGCTTTATTTTCTGTTTTGTTATTATGTGCTTGAATTATTTTGTTTTGTGAGATTTTCAGTTGTTCAAATTAACATTTTAAAATAACTAGATTAACAGAATACTTTTGACAATGCCAAAATAGTTGTTGTACATGTAGATTATACAACATCACTATATTAGGAATGAAGGAGATGCTAAGATTTCGGTAACTATTTGTTTCTCATTCTTAAATGTACACTTATCCTCAGTAAATTTCCTGAAAAAAATGTGAATAATTTGAAAAAAATATTAGTAGCTAGGAATATTATTCCTCTTCTAGTAGTGAAGAAGTTACTCCAGGTTAATGCTGGTATACTTGAAAGCAGAATATTGACTCCAGTAGAATTGCTTCAGATTTGCATCCTGGTGATTGACTGCAGCTTTTGGGCCAATATGTGCAGCCAACTCACTATCATAAATACCTAGCATTACACAAAGAATCTTATGTAGCAATGTACTATATGATCATGCCACAAAAAATATTTATACAACACAGTTTAAAATTTGCCAGAAATAAAGTATTTCCAGATGTATACCCTCATAGATTTCCGGTCAGTTGCTTCACAGTTCTTTATCAGAGAATGTAGGCTACATTATAAAAAACAGAACCAGTTTTATACTCAGAGCAAAATCCATTGTGTTGACTCATGCCATCATTTGTCAGAAGAGTGATGGAGCAGCTATTTTATTAACCTTACGTGATTTCTTCAGATTTCTTTGCTGAGTAATTGTGCAAGAAAATAAATAACATTTTAAAGCAATTGTCATTTCTATTTATTCCATTTCTTCATTTGATAAATCACTTAATCCATCAAGAAATAATGCCCCATTTTCACAGCTGAGTCATCACCATACACCTTCCAGATGATGCAGGTGAGGGACAGGGAAATATCTTGCCCAAAAGTTTGACTACCTCCCACCTCACAAGATGGCATATTTCAAGCAACTGCTGACTGCCACACAAACTTTTCCTGAACCTTTCCCCATCCTCTGGCATCATAGTCAACACACCCTAGTCACCCAAGAGGTGGTTTTGACAGCATAGAGAAACCGCCTGTTCTCTGGATTTTTTTTCCTTTCAACCCTGACACTATCAATTCATCTCTTCACAATGTGTCATTCATGGAAGACCCTGGGGACACACTGGAGGCAGCATCACCACCCTTGTGCCCACCTTTCCAGTGGTAGACTGGCAGAAAATCCAACCACACCAAGGCAGAGGGGACCACACATCCCAGGGCACTTCACTGCCTGTTACTTTGCTCAGGACCCCTTCTTGGAATCTATTCCTTCACTGATACAAAGGACCAAAGGCCAGAGAAACTTCCAGAAGCTAGCTGGGCACATCCCATTCTGTTTGGTTCTCCGAGGCCATCCTGCATACTCTCTGTAGCCTCAGGTCATTGTGCCTGAGCTTCCCTCTGAAAAACCTGAAGTGGTTCCTGCTTAAATAGCTACCAGCTATCCTGCCATTGACAAGTCAGCTGAAAAGTAGGGTCAGTGTAGAGAAGGCTCTTCAATTTCAAAGCAAAGCAGCCAGCTGAGTGCCATGAATGCTGAGGGTTCCCCTGTAGAAGGAGAGTTAGTCCCGCTGGTATGGGAAGAGCACTCAGTGAGCAAAGTAGTCAAGTTTGCCATTTTCAGTGAATCAGTGCTCAAGCACCAGGAAAGAAAGCACCCCCGACATGGACATCCTGGTTACACCAAACATGAGGTATGCTTGAGTACAGTCCACATATCAAAGAAACTATTTTAGTAAACAACAGGATTCCAACCTGAGGGAGGAGAAATGTATCCCTCATATAGTCCAGTGGGAGATGGCACATTAGGCCAGGCCAGGCCAGAAATCAGTAGAAGGCAGAAAGACCCTCTTGCTTCTCAAGACCTTATATAGATATTTCCTCCATTAGACAAAATGATTTTAGAACTTTTCAAGATTTAGCTTTTCAGTCCTCAGTTCTTGGTGTGCTGGGAAACACATTTTTGTCCCAGCTCCTTTTAGACAGAGAAGAATCTTTCTTTGTCCTGTGTCTGCTGATGGAAATTAAATGTTTATAATTAGCAGGTTTTTCTGATATGCTTCTTTGACTGCCTTCTCTCCCTGGGACAATAAATGTGTGTTTTTGCAGATGTCCCTGTATCTGGTATTTGTGCATGTATCTGTTTCAAACTCAGCAGTTGGTTGAGATGAGGTCTTTTATGTAGGAAAAGGGTATTGAAACATTTCCACCCACATCTTAGAGATACAGGAGAGTTCCTAGTTGTGAAAACAATGGGCCAAATTTCCCTGCCCAGTGCAACCCCTTTCTTCTGTCTGGCAGCACAAAGAACCTTTAGAGCCAGGGACTCCAGACAGCTGGGGATTCCCCTGACTAGAGAAGTCCCTGAATGGCCAGGAGATAAGACAAGGCTAGAATCCTGCTATGATACAGCAATCTGCAGCTGGGACAGCGGCTCCTTTACGGTTTGTTAGAAAAACAGTTTGTATGAGATTCATTTAACCAGTTACTGCAGTTTTGGAACTAAACCTCATAATATCAGTGCTGCTCACTAGAGCTTTGAGTTCTGGCAAACAAAACCCTCTACTCTGTTTTTTAAAAAAGAGTGGGCCCCAACCCACCATTCAGTAATTAACACTCTGTTGTGGCCTCATATCCAGTTAAAAGGGAGGAAATTTCCAGCAGTGTAGTGTCACTAGAGACCATTGGACCCTAGTGGGTCACACACACACAAAAAAAAGCACTAGAGAGAGGCTGAAAGTAGTAAGGAAGTTGCAGCTGGAGGGAAGCTGTGGCAGGCGGTCGTGGCCAGAGCACAGCTGGCAAGAACAGAAGAGTATCAAAAACTCCCAAACCTACCTTTTGAAGAGTTGCAACTTCAGCTGCTTCTGTTAAGAGAAAAAGAAACACCCTGTTTTTAATAGATCCACCCAGATGGGGTGTTTGTTTCCACAAAACATAAGAAAGAAGGGACTCTACTAGACCTTACCGCCACCAAAGCTCAATGCTCACCAGGTGCTATTTATAAACTCCCAGTATTGACCCATCTGATTTCATTTTACAAGAAATAAATTGTGGAGCAATTGGATCATACTGTGATTTTTTTATTACTTCCCTAGGATCTGGACCATGTACAGATGCATCTGGAAGAAGTGAGGTTCTTTGATTTATTTGGATACAGTGAGGAAGCAGGAACATGGCAGTGTTTCATGTGCAATAATCCTGAAAAGGCAACAGGTAAGGGATCTTCAGTACCTACTTCCATGCAAGCAGTAGTAGGGTTCCGTTCTGGCAGACTACCTTACCTGGCTGGATGATGCAGTGTCAACTTCAAGTCTCCAAAAGCAACATGATTCCTGTGCCTTATGTAGCAGTAACAACAGAGGAGAAGACCTAACCATGACTTTGTTGCGCTTTTCTACATGGGGACACTCAGGAAAGTTCAGTCAGATCCTTGGATGATGAGGTTACAGCTACCTAAAGACCACCTTAATCCTGAATGAAACCATGGGGTGGGGCATAACGTAATTTAATTTATCTGCATTTACTTCACACTTTTGGCTGATTCATCTTCACTTTTCTGAGTGTCCTTGTGTAAACATAGCCTATGAGAGGGAGGCTGTTAGGAGGGGAAATACTGCAGCAAACTCTGAAGAAAAGGGCAGACAAGTTCTCCCTTTAACTGGAGCTCATCAGCAAAGTTCTCCCATCCCTTCTCTCTCTTCCCCATATTTCTGAAGACAGGATTAGATTCAAACCTTATTACCTGTGTGCTGGAAGTGGGGGTGTAAACCTAGAATGAATGTGGACATGTATGTGAATGTGGACCTGACCAAAGCCCTACAGTCACCATGTGCAGCAGGAGTAATCTGCAGACATGGAGTGGCCAGGTAAGGGAATATGAATGTAAAAGTTCATGCTGGCAGAGGTCACAGATTCCAGCTGAGAATGTCCTGGCTGCAAGTGTTTAAAGAGACCAGAATGGATGCAACAGTTGCCCTTTATTTGACGTCTCTTTGTCTGAGTACACATCCCTGGAAGACTTGGCTTAAATTTGACTAAGAATTATTAGTTTTAATGTGATCAGATTCGTGGCACACTTTTTATGGGAACTGGCTGTTTAACAATTCAGTGATGAAAAAGTTGTACAGGTAAAAAATATAGATGTGTCAAATTGCTTACTATCATTATACGTAGAGCTGGTAGCACTGCCTGATACTAAGGTTGTCTGACTTTTCCCATTGTAATACCCTTTTTCAGTCATTGTGAACATCTGCCCAAATTTGGCCAAGTGATAAGCCTTTGAAAAATCACAATTAACACATGCTCAGTAGAGGCTTCTTCAGTTGTATCAGGTAAAATTTTCAAACCTTCTCGCCTCACTGAGCAAGTTTGAGCCTGACCTAACTGCGTATGCGCCATTGCCACAAAGTGAGAAAGCCTGTTCCATCCTCTCACTGCTGCTGTACTGATCAGGACTGGAACAGGTTGGAGGGGACTAGGCAGAAGGGGTGAAGTTTGGGAGTATTGCAGCAGAACCTAGAATAGAACACAAGAGTCCAAAGTCACTGAAATAAGGCTGGTTTAGAATGAAATCAGAGTGTCATCTCAGCCTCATATGCTGGTTTAACTAAATCAGTTTAAAATAACACCATTAGTTAAACCAGTGCAACTGTGTGCGCACAGAAACTCTTAGATTAAACAGATTGGATTCGTCATCTGACTTGCTCTGACTCAAGTATTCTTTCTTCGTACTTGTGTGAGATCAGAGTCATGCCCAGGAAGGGCAGAAAAATTGGGCTTCCTGGTACAACAAGCCATTGATTGGATAACCTGGATTTGTTTCTTTACTTTCAGCATTTCACAGACATCTGCAATGTTACAGGGTGTGGTGGGTCTGGTATACTAACTCCCAGACACTCAGACAAATTTATCCCGGGTGATGCACCATTGAAATGAGCTATAGCAGCAATGAATTTATCCAGATAACTCATATTGTGTCATTTCACATATTTGTCCAGAGGGGGATGTGGGAGAAAAAACAGATCTGATTTAAAGTGCATTGCCCTGAGAAGAAGATAATTTTAGCAAGAGGGGTGAGAAGCATGCAGCAGTAACAAAGTTGCTGGCAGTTAAAGATTCTGGCCTACTTCATGGTGCAGATTTCTTATAAAATCCAGATTGACCCTACGCCTGACCAAGCAACCCAGACTCAATATGTGTACAATATGTCTAAACAAAATAAGGCCTAAACAAATAGTAATGAGAAGAGTATAGCTCTGATACATTTTTCTTTCTTAGGGCCTGATAGTGAGAGGTGCTGAGCACCAGCAATTTGCACTGAAATCAGTGGGGCTTTTAGGATTTGTACTCAGATTAATGAACTGAGAGCATGACAAAATAAGGACCACATTTTAGCAACAATAAGAGGCACTTAAGAGTCTGAATTCAGAGTACTTGAACAATCACTAACATCTTGAGTGCATAAATGTTACATTGTGCCTCGTTCTGAGAGTCTTTAGGAAGAAATGCCTGAAAGTAAGAACATGAAGTGTTTCTTTCGAACATTTGAAGCAAAGAGGTTGGCATATTCGGTTTCTCTTTTTGTTGTTGTTTAAAAGTAGATAAATCTCAGGCAGAGAAAATAGACTGATAAAAATTCAAACACGACCAGATGTAGGTTTGAACATGGTGAATCAAAATGTTCAACATTAGAATCCTCACTGTGTTCAGGATTTTCTTTGCTCATTTCCTGCTGCCATAAATACAAAATGCAAAGTCATTGGCTGTAGGACTCAAAAGTACTGTATTAGTTTATAGATTGCTGGAATCTCAGTCCTGGAAATGGAGCTGTTCTAAACTATTAACTCCCTAATCCTTAATACAACATTATGATTTAAATGAAATATTACATGCACAACATGCATGAACTTCAAATTCTATGTATCTTGAGACTTTAAATACACAACACTCAAGGATTTTAAAATAAGGGTACATTATAGCACAGCTCCCTGGTACATATGTAGTTTTTTCTATGTATGTTCTGTATACAGATGGTATTAATTTTAATGCCCTAATATGATTTATAACAATAATCGAGACAATAGTTTTCACTTACTATAGTATCTTTTATTTCACAGAACTGATTGACATTGGATATTTAATACATCCTCCTGACATAGGTATTCTTCTCTATTTTATAAAATGGGAGAAGGTGGAAAAAACCAAGCCCCAGAGAGATGAAGTGATTTGTTTCAAGTCACAGAACAGGGAATAGAACTCAGACTTTTTGTCACCTGGGCTATGGCTTAACCACTAGACCAAGCATTTTCCCATATGAATGCATGTGTCCAAGCTGTGGTTGCTGTAGGAAGCATTCCCTGACTGCTGGGAATTAAAAGTTCTGAGAAGTTTGGCATTAACGCATCTCAGTTTCTTGTTTCTTTCGTAAAATAAAAAAAACTCAAAATGTCACACATTCAGAATAAACATGCTGTTTTGGATGGAGCATGTTAGTGCTTTTAGCATCACCTCTTCTTCCTTTTATACCTCTTCTCTCTAGTTTGGCCCAGTAGGGGCAGGTCAGGCAATTGACTTTTTACAAAAGATAAATTTCTTTCTAAGAAGGTTTTAAAATATTTTAATGATAAAATTATGCAGATAAAATTACCTGTCCTACAACTGCTTTATGTGTGGAGAGTACCTGATTATGATGTGTCCTGATATATTGAACAGCTTCTTTCTTGTATTCTCAAAAGCGGATAATGCCAAGGCTTAATATTGTCCCCATTTGCACTGGTTTTCCCTTGGTGTAACTCCACTAATCCAGTGGAATTACTTCTGATCTACACAGGTATAAGTGAGAAACTAGACACTGGAGTTGATGCGAAAGAGATTAGGAATAAAAGGAATGATTGAGAAAAGATTCGAGACATTCCATATTCTATGCACTCATCACATCTGGCAACCATGGAAACCCAAACCCTTTCCTCAATCCCTTCTATACTCTCAGGGAGGAACAGCTATTCCAAACTGCCTAGCAATGCAATCCTCGTTCTCAAATGTTCACTTTGCTTGTAAATTGCAGCTCTTCTTGCCACATGGAGAGTGGGAAATGATTGCTTTGGAGACTTCCAGTCCTGAGAGAGCAACTCCATTTCCTTATTATCCACATTCAAATGAACTGGTTTTTCTCAGGATAGATGCGAGCCTGTGAAAGTACTGAAATGTCCGGAGGGAACATGCCCTCACACTGCTTATTAGAGGCTTTATTACTTTATGAAAAGAAAAAAGAACAGTGATTGGGAAACTGGAATTAACAGTATAGCCTGCCAGCTCCACAGGATGAGATGCAGCTACCTGCAATGAGAGACAGGGAGGGGCATTGGCCTTTGAGATGAAGCTACTGGGAAGAACATCATTTTCCTGCCATTGCACACACACCTTCTTGTACCTCCAAACTTTAAAACGTAGCCACTGAAAAACATTATCTGGATCATTGCCACGCTCTTACTCTCCCAGCTAAAGATGTGAACTGCAGGTACCCTGGATGAATTTAACTCTTCACTTGTCAGGAAAATATCAGGACCCTGTCTCTACTTGTGTAGAAAAGAAGTTCCCTAGGGCAGGAAGGCCTTAGTTAGATCTTGTCAAACTACTGATTATAAAGGATCTGTGGGAGGTTTCTCCCTGATGGTCTCCCTCTCAGACTGCATCTCTGCTGGGGTGTATACATCCCACAAGACAGCGGCACCTAAAGAGTTAATGAAGAGCACACTTGCTCTCTCAGCTGTGGCTAAAAGGTTGATTAGGAGCAGCTGCAATAAAAAGCTGAAAATAGACAGAGCAGGGTAACTGTCTGAGAGGCTGAGCTCCGCAGTGGAGAAAAACTACAGTGTCAGATGCAGGAAAGCTGCATAGAGGGACCGCTTTGCTGGCAGAAAGATCAGGGAAGATTGCCATACATAGGATACCTGCAAGGGGTACATTCAGCCTGGCAGCACTAACATGAGACTGTTGGACTTTATTTTTGTTTCTGCTTTAATCCCTTGTTTCTGATTACAGTATAGGAATGGCCATACTGAATCAGACCAATGGTCCATTTAGCCCAGTATCCTGTCTTTCAACGGTGACCTGTGCCAAATGCTTCAGAGAAAATTAACAGAACAGGACAACTATTGAGTGATCCATTCTCTGTTGTCCAGTCCCAGCTTCTGGCAGTCCAAAATGTGGGGACATCCAGAGCATGGAGTTGCGTCCCTGACCATATTGGGTAATAGCTATTGATGGACCTATCCTTCATGAATTTGTCTAATTCGTTTTTGAACCCAGATACACTTTTGGCCTTCACAGCATCACTGATGAGTTCCACTGGTTGACTGTGCATTGTGTGACAAAATACTTCCTTATGATTGTTTTAAACCTGCTTCCAATTAACTTCATTGGGTGACCCCTGGTTCATGTGTTATGTGAAAAGGTAAATAATGTTTCCTTGTTACTTTCTCCACACCAGTCATGATTTTATTGACCTCTATCATCTCCCTCTTTAGTCATCTCTTCTCTAAGCTGAACAGTCCCAGTCTTCTTAGTCCCTCCTCACATGGAAGCTGCTGTATACCCCTGATTATTTTTCTTGTACTTTTTTCCAGTTCTAATATAACTTTTTAGAGATGAGGCAACCAAAACTGCATGCAGTATTTAAGATGTTGGCATATCATGGGTTTATGTAGTAGTATTGTGATCATTTCTGTTTTATTATCTATCCCTTTCGTAATGGTTTCTAACATTCTGTTAGGGTTTGTTTGTTTTTTTACTGCTGCTTCAAATTGAACAGATGTTTTCAGAGAACTTTCCACAGTGACTCCAAGTGATAACAACTTTCTTGAGTGATAACAGCTAATTTAGAGCTCATCATTCAGGATGTATATTTGGGATTATGTTTTCCTGTGTGCTTTGTTTATCAACTGAATTTCATCTGTTATTTTGTTGACCAGTCACCCAGTTTTGTGAAATCCCTCTGTAACTCCTCTCAATCTGCTTTGGACTTAACTATCTTGAATAATTTAGTATAATGTGCAAACTTTGCCACCTGTTCCCCCCATTTTCCATTTATGAATATGTTGAACAGCATATTATAGATCCCTGGGGTATACCACTACTTACCTCTCCACTCTGAAAACTGATTATTTATTCCTACCTTTTGTTTCCTGTCTTTTAACCAGTTACATATCTATGTGAGGACCTTCCCTCTTATCCCATTACTGCCTACTTTGTTTAAGAGCCTTTGGTGAGGGACCACATCAATGGCTTTCTGACAGTCCAAATACATTATGTCAAGTGCATCACCCTTGTCCACATGTTTGCTGACTCTCTTTCAATTCTAACAGATTGGTGATGCATGATTTCCCTTCATGTTGACTCTTCGCCAACATATTGTGTTCATCTATGTGTCTGATCATTCTGTTCTTTACTATAATTTCAACCAATTTGCCTGATATTGAAGTTAGACTTATGAGCCTGTAATTGCCAGGATTGCCTCTGGAGCCTTTTAAAAAAATCAGTGTTACATTAGTGATCTGCCAGTCATATGGTACAGAGGCTGATTTAAGCAATAGGTTACATACCACAGTTAGTGATTCAGAAATTTCATGTTTGAGTACCTCCAGAACTCTTGGGTTAATACCATCTGGTCCTGGTAATTTATTACTGTTTAATTTATAAATTTGTTCCAAAAGCTTGATACTACACCTCAGTCTCGGGCAGTTCCTCAGATCTGACACCTAAAAAGAATGGGTCAGGTTTGAGAATTTCTCTCACATCCTCTCCAGTGAAGACCAATGCAAAGAATTTATTTAGCTTCTCTACAATGGCCTTGTCTTCCTTAAGTGCTCATTTAGCACCTCAATCATCCAGTAGCCACACTGATTGTTTGCAGGCTTTTTACTTTTGATATACTTAAAAAATGCTATTAGTTTTTGAGTCTTTTTGCTAGTTGCTCTTCAAATTCTTTTTATGCCTGCTGAATTATACTTCGACTTGCCAGAGTCTGTGTTTCTTTCTATTTTCCTCAGTAGGATTTGACTTCCAAGTTTTAAAAGATGTTTTTTGTCTTTAACTGCCTCTTTTACTCTGATGTTTAGCCATGGTGACATTTTGGTCCTTGTACTTTTTTTTTTTAATTTAGGGTATTCATATAATTTCAGCCTCTATTTTAGTGTTTTAAAGAAGTTTCCATGCAACTTGCAGGCATTTCACTTGTGACTGTTCCTTTTAATTTCTATTTAACTAGATTCCGCATTTTTGTGCTGATTCCCTTTTTGTACTATGCTACTATGTTGGGTTTCTTTGGTATTTTCCCTCCCTCACCCACAAAGATGTTAAATTTAATTACATTGTGGTCACTGTTACCAAGCAGATCCTGTCTGCTTAGGACCAAATCAAAAATTGAATTAGAACCATCCTTGGCTTCTCAGATCCATGCAAGCCGGCCAGCCCTAGATCCAGAAGCAATAACTGACTTGAATGCCTCTCACCACCCCCCACCACTCCAGCTCCAGGAGGGCTTGAGAATTTAACCCTCAGTGTATAACTCTAGTAGAAAATGAGATATTGAACTTTAAACTGAGATATTATGTTTTATGGAAAAGCTATGTTAAGAATTATAGAGGCTTATAAAATGTAGCAGCTATAATTTTGCTCTGCCTCTGAGACTTATACCATTGAATTCATGGTGCTAGAGGAGCTTGGCTTTACAAGGAAGGATGTAAAGAAGTAACAATTTTAAAAAAAGCTCACCTTCTTTAAAATTTCTAAAATATATTTTCTGTGAAATCTGCAGTCTATACAGAAGAAATGATGTGGAGTGATGTAAAGGGCACTCATTTAGGATGTGCTGCCTGACTTGTGACTTATCACGTGTACATAGCATGGTCATCTATGTCACTGAGGCCTTCATACCATAACGCACCATTGTCAAGAAAAAAAAGAAAAAAAAGAAAAACCCACAGCCAAAGAGTTATAGGAGCTTCTGTGGGCCTTGTCCAAGGTCTGTGGAAGTCAAAGGAGGCTTCCTTTGACTTCCAGTTGTTTTGGATGAGGCCCGTATGATATTCTCCTTATATTCACAATCCTACTTTCTTCCCAAAAGTAATTATATTGGTCTGGAACTGGCCTTCACTGAGTTCAATGGCAAGTTCATTGTAACTTACCAACTTTTTTTAGTATTATTATTGGATTTTGCTACAATTTTTGTATGTTCTACACTGGATACCATGTTGCAAGATGCTACTTATCCTCAAGATTTAAAAAGAATTATGCCTTGAAGCCTGGATCCTGTCTTAGGCCACCAAATCAGTGACTCTCTTCAGAGGCTGCCAACGTGGTTTTCAGAGGCACCATAAACTTAGATAGTAAGATTATGAGGAGAGGCAACAGTTCTTAGGCAACACGGACAATGGCCCCAAATGGTGAATGTCTGAAGAAGTTTGTATATTTCACATGCATTCTTTTCACCGGAAAGCTTTTATTAGGCAACCAAGCTTATGCAGGGGTGCTATTAAATAATCATAAATTGTCCCTACAATGTCCCACTCTGCTAGGGGGAGGAGGATTCCCACAGTCCTGATATTCACAGCAAAAATCTGAGCTTGTTTCAATGTTCAGTGAGCAGTTAGTCTCATAGCTGAAAAAACAAAGTTAAATTATTTGAAATGTTGTTTGTACAGCCCAAATTATGAGTCATTAAAGTGTTAGTAAATACAGTATATGCTTGTTCTTATGAAAAGCTGGCTCTTAACAGACTCATTTCAACATAACCCTCTGTATTAACAGTTGGCTTCTCAAGATCTTGCACAAAAAAACATTCAGTAAAAACCATTTGATAGCCTAGGAGGGAATTGAAGTACATTCCAGATTCTGGAAGCTTACAAAGAAACTGTAGTAATCTCTGTGGGCTTCAAAAGAGACACAGTGCCCATGGGCAATGATTCGGGTAAAACTGAGGCATTTGATCAATTCCTCTTAAAACAGCAATTTACTCAGCATATTAACTCTCTTGAATGCATTTATCTTTAGCAAGCAGTGAAGATTATGTAAAAATTGAAATAGGCAAGCTATCATGCTTGTCTGAAAGCTATAGAAAGTGGCATTCAGTAATGTGTTTTTTCCAGGTTTTCAACAAAAGCATGAGCAATGATAGAGTATGAATACATATTCCTATGGGTTAGCTTCAGTTATCTTCTTCCACTTACCACCAGCACATTCCAGAGCACTCTTCTAAGTTTAATGGAGTTTATTATTGGTCATTATGGGGTAGAATTTTTGTAAGCACCATCATATTTTACTGTTATAAAATTTGAGTTTTATGACTTTGTTTTTATCTCATTTGATTGCTTATATATATTTTCTATATATTAAACTTGATATTTATTATTTTCACTCAGTCCCCAAACCTACTGAAAGCACACTGAACTGCAATTCTGTAACACAAAAGATGTATAATGCAATTAGTGGTTCAGGGAGGGAAGGAATTCTGGGGGAGGTACATTCAGAAATAGCAGTCAGGCTTAAACTGACTTGGAAATAATATTCAGGTACTCTGGAGGCAACTGATATTTTAGGCAAAATAATTTTCCATGTGGGTTAGAGAAACATTTTCAGCATTGTTGTGGGCTTTCCAGGAAGTCAGGGGCTGTGAAAAAATGTTTAGCAAATGTTTAAATATTTAAGTATCTTGAATCCATTGTGTATAAACACTAGCTTTTAGGACAAATGGTCACATATATTAAACCGTTCACATCATGATATTATCATAAATACAGATTTTAGGGCCAAAAGGGCCAGAAGAATAATGATCATCTGGGTCCAATCTCCTGCATAACACAGGCCATACATCCTCACTCATACCTTCTGCATCAAGCCCTTAACTTCTGATTGAGCTAGAGCATATTTTATAAAGAAACCAGTCCTGATTTAAAGAGTTCAAGTGATGGATAATCTACCACATATCTAACTAAGTTGTCCCAATGGTTAATTACCATCATGGTTAAAAAATTGTGCCTTATTTTTAGTTGGAATTTATCTAGTTTCAGCTTCCAATCACTGGATCTTTTTATGCTTTCTTCTGCCAGAGTAAGTCATCTACTATCAGAAATTGCTTTCTCACGTAGGTACTAGTAAAATGTGATCAAGTTGCTTGTTAACCTTTTCTTGGATCAACTAAATAAATTCTTCTATTGATGGGTCAAGTCCTAAAGTCTTTACACAGTAGAGTATGTACTCAGTCTGAGCTCTCTTGCACCACTGGTGTCATTCCATGGACTTCAACAGTCAGTCCTGATTTGCACCAGTGTAAACAAAAGGAGGTTCAGACATTCGTTGGGCATTCTACTGGAGTAAACACTGAGTAAAAACAAAACCAGACTTTCAGGATTTGGCTCTAAAGTGACTATGACATCATAAAAAGGAAATTTAGTTCTTTAAATGAACAAACTGTAGCAACAAGCAGATTATGAGAAAGGTCCTATGTCCTATATATATTTAGGAAATTTAATTGCTAAGAAAAATAAGAGAAAGGACTTCAAAAATCTTTGGAATAATGCTTCATTGTTATATTTTATGAACTCCTCTCTTTTAATCAGGGCCTCAGACATACTGGCATCTACTTCATTATGGTGTCTGCTGAAGCTGGCATCAGTGTAGCCAATGGATTTCTCTCTAGATGCGTATGAGGATTGTGATTGTAGGATTGGCTCCAACTACCACAGTTCTTGAAGATGTATCTGCATTTCCAGTGTAAACCAGCTATTGAGAGACTTTATAATTTATCCATAACTATCCACTTTGATCTGAAACTGCATATCAACTGTCTACCTACTGTTGATCTCCTCACCAACATCATCATCTTGTGCCTGAATTTATTGCCCTTTATCTCCTCTTAGGACTGGTCTACACTTAAAAATTAGATTGGCTTAGCTATGTTGCTCAGGGCTGTGAAAAGCTTTGTACCCAGAGCACCATAGTAAGGTCATCTGAACCCACAGTGTAGATGTGGCTAGGTCAATGGAAGAATTCTTCTATTGACTTAGCTATTACCTCTCAGAGAGGTGGATTAATTGCATTGCGAGAAAACCCCTTCTGTCAAAGCAGGAAATGTCAACCCTACAGTGGCACAGATGAAGAACTGTAGCTGTGCCACTGTAGCAGCTCTCATGTAGACATACCCTGAGTTTGAGTTAGGACCTATCCCTGCTACCACTGAAATCAATGTCAGAACTACCATGAAGCTGAATAGGATCAGGAGTGGGCAGGTTTGTAAGGTCCTCTGGAAATCTATCAACGTGGCTAGGTATTTGTATTGTACTCATTGCGCTCTGTAAATCACTGTGTAATTGTATGACACTCCATTACTATATAACTATAGAAACAATTTGTTTTCCTTTCTTCTAAAACTTGTTCATTCATTTTTATACTAAGACTGAAATTCCCTTTTTATTTAATACTCATCCACCAAACTTAGCCACTCGATGCTGTGGGCAAGTTTCTGATCTGTATTGTCGGGCCATGTGTTTTTCAATGTGGACATTTCATCATAGCATTTCTGACATTTTGTCTTGTCAGGCATTCTCTCCTCCCCCAATATTAAGCATGCAGTGGGGATTATTCTTTTCTAGACACCAAACTTCACGTTCCACTGGAGACACAGTACCCTCCAGCAAAACAGAACGCAGCAGTTCGTGTGTCTCAAACTAGAAGGTTAGCTACACATGTAAATATGGGGTCAAAAGTTGTCTACAACAAAATGCCTACAATGACAACGACATATTCCTTTATTTTATCATGTTGCAGGCTACCCTAGATTTTCAAGGGCTGGGAAGCTTGAAGGCCTTCCAGCCTTGTACATTTATCAGCTGGGAAGGGATTAAGTGTTTTCTATAAAGAGCTGAGAAAGCTCAGTTGGAAGGATCTGCAGGAGGGAGACTGGATCCTGCAGTGAACCCTGAAGTGGGAGGGACAGAGAGGCAAAGGGGAAAAGCCGCTGGGAGCTGTAGCCCAAGGTGGGCAGACGAGCTGTTTTTGTATTTGATGTTTTGTCTAGATTTTACATTTGGAGAATAAAACTGGGCCTGATGCAGACTCTGAGCATGGCACTGAGTCCTTCATGGGTTGAGGAGGCACAAGCCAGCAGCCTACATGTGAGGGAATGTGCGGGCAGGCAATCAGCCCCTGGAACTGAGGGGAAACAGAGGCGGCAGCTAGCCAGAAATGAGATGGGGGCAAGGTGGCCCTGCAATTTAGAAAAGTTCACCTTGTTGTACAAAAGCCAATAAACCACAGAAACATATTAACCAGAAGCACTGATGTCTACTACCAGTAATTAAAAACTCCCTATCTCCTCTCAGTATCTCCTCAACCCCAATCTGTCTCATATCTGGAAAGGCCTGAAAGAACAGACAGGCTTTGCAACATACCCTAATGGTAAAAAAAAGATGCCTCTTGAATCCCAGAGGAAGTAAATTCAAGGGCCTTCCCATGGAGAACTATTATTATAATAGTTCTGGGAGAGCTCAGCTAAGATCGGGAACCCATTGTGCTTGGTACTGAACACAGACAGCCAAAATAGACAAGACAGACAAAAGTTGGGGAAAAGAACGGATAAGGCACTGACAGATTAAGTAACTTTCCCAAAGTCACAGGATGTCTGTGGTCGAGGGAAGACTGAACTTTGATCTCCTGGTTCCAATCCAGTGCCTTTACCACAAAACCATCTTTTCTGTCAGCCTCTAAAGAGGAATAAATCTGAGGATTGTCATCTTGAACACCCCAGCTAATCTCAACTGCTGGTATGTAGTATAAAGAGAGAGACAATATGTACGGCTAAAGCCATAGAGATTTATAGCTCAAAACTACCACATTGAAAAACACTCAGGAACCAGCTGGAACCCAGTGCAGTCAATTGGGCAAGGGTGCAGGGTGTGTCTAACTGGAGCTACTGGTAAGGTAGTAGACAATCACATTCTGGAATGGATGACATTTCCGAGGGTAGCCTTGCATTAATCCATTCTGGATGGCAAGGATATAGATAACGATGGTGAGGCCAGGCTGTTTGGAGAGACACAGCCATCCCTGGGTGCACACCCTAATGAAATGTGCTGCTTCCCTAGAACTTTTTACCTTGTTGAGTTAGTATCTAATTAACTCAACAAAGAGCAAGTTTGTAAGGGTGAATATGGATTTAGTGATCCTCAGGGTAAAAACCAAACATTTGGAGGTTGGATCAAATGTGTGGCCAGTGTCCACATCAGTCTTTACAAATATGTTTGGTGAAGAAGTGGGCATGTTCTCTAACAGCAAAAACTCACACCTGTGCATTTAAAATTCAGGTTCCACCATTATTTCCACCTGCAAATCTGACATTGCTTTTGTGAATGTTCAGGCCAGTAAAACTGAACTGCATGTGGATGGAAAGTGAACATGAAAGCAGAGGGAAGGCTGAAAGCAGCTAGCATCAGTGGGATGAGAAGCAGGGAAGATATATAGGAAAAACTGTTCAGAGCTATCCATTTGCAACAACCTACTATGCCTACATATTGTAAAGATCTCAGAACAAGGGGTGACTTTAATCACATCAACTTTTGATAATATTATGCATTTCCATGATCCCATCCCACCTTGTATTGGCTTCCATGCACAAATTGCAGATTCTTTCCAAAATTACCCACACTGGTAAAAGTCAGTCCCCTGAAAGTACTGCAGTTCTACACCTCTACTCGAGCAAATGACGGCTGAGTTCACGTAAGTCATGGTTGGGCTCCATTTATTTCTCTCAGCTGCTAAAATGCATTTAATTCTATGAAATATTAGGAGTAATAGCTCACTTTTTCATTGTCTCTCAAGAGATTTGCAGTACAAAAGTGAGTGTGTGTTTATCTGTAATAAAGTTAAGGGCTATTACAAAGATGTAAATTAAAAAATGAGACACCATTAATCTAGAGAACTTCAGATGACCTGAGTGTTGAAGCAAACAAAGTTTTTCTGCATAAACATTTGCATATATTTGCAATGACAGAAGGTTATGCAGTGAGGAGGAAAGACTTTTTGTTTCAGTTTGTCTTGTGTCAGGTCATATCTCACAACACATCAAATATGACATGAAAGAATTCAACATAACATGACCTGACACAATGAGATGCAAAGTATAGTTGAGGAATGTGGAGTATTGGGGTGAACAATGAGAGAGAAACTGTTTTAAGCACAGAGACATACAGTCAACTCTTCATGCGTGAGTAGAAATTTGGCACCCAAATTTTTGTTATTTGTGTCCTAAAACATACTTTGCCTCATTATTTACTAA
The DNA here is from genome assembly GCA_007922305.1 of Dermatemys mawii. NCBI lineage: Eukaryota > Metazoa > Chordata > Testudines > Dermatemydidae > Dermatemys > Dermatemys mawii. The sequence goes on along the minus strand of ML677363.1, from coordinate 22,865,240 downwards.
ATAGGACAATCTGGAATGGATCTTTTTTTTTTTTCACTAATGAAAGGAAGCGTAACATTTATCTTCTCAGTTCAAACTGAGAATGTGCAAGGTTTAAAAAGAATTAGGTAGAAGGTTTTTATTCATACATGCCTGTGCTATATAGAGTGTGTGCCTATAATCAATATCTATATACAACTTAAAAGAGCAGCTGTATCTTGCTTTGTAGGGGAAAAGTTTGAGGAAAGAGTTGTTTGCTATTCACTTCTTTTAGAGATTTTCATAAAGTAATTACAATAATTATAATTATACAATAAGAACACCCCACTTCACAGTGCCAGTGTTTACGGAGAAAGAGACAATGTTCAACTCATTCTTCACCCCTTTCTGCCCACCTACTCCAGGATACGTGTGTGTGGTGGGGGGAGAGTCAGTGGATGTAGAATCCCTTTTTACTTGTATTTATAAGGACCCATTGTCTCGGTAATCCATGTTGGTGTGTCAGTGGAGTTCTTACTCTCCTATGCTCCCTTGCAGGAGTGCATAGTCAGAGTCACCATCTAGCCCACATGAAATAGACGTGGCTACTCTGAGGATGTCCTTTGGAGTTTCTGAGAAGGCTGAACTCTATATCTGTACAACTCTATTCACTACTCACTGTCTTGTTCCTGAAAGACAAACAAAACATTAAAAATGTTATTCTTTAGAATTAGCCCAAGAATGGATATTTTTCTCCAGCATTACTTTAAATCATCAAAGGGATCTTTTTAAACAGTGATAATGAAACCATTGTGATGGAGAGGGAACATATATTTCCCTCACTAGAAATGATTTTAATTTAATAGTGAATGTTATCCTTTATGTGGGTTTTCCATTCATCCTATAGAATTCTATAGCAGGAATATAAACCTAGAAAGGCGTCATCTTCTCTCAGATTCCATGGGATTTTTCCATAAGGCATGATTGAACCAGGGCAAGTAGCATTTCTCACTTCAGACTCCAAGCATTTTTAAACTAATCTTTTAAATGCATGTTACTTGAAGATGTAATTTGCAGGGAGTTAAATGGTGTTAGTGGTACAATGACAGGGTTGAGTAGGAGAAAACATAGAGCATAGGTGTCATTTTGGGGAGAAGAGGGCAAAGATCAGTCATACAGGGTCATGAGTTTGCTTTTGTCATTCTGGGTGCATCTTGGTGGATTATTTGTTGGTTATTCTGTTAAGCGTATGCTTCGTTGTACAAGATTATGAATAAATATTGTGAGGTTGGATAATAAAGTGGGTAGAAATAGGAAGTAGGGGAGATGATTATACAGTGGTAAGAGTTAGGAGAAGAAAAGATGAAGGGAAGAAGGAACTATGTAGATCATCCATTCTATGAGACCTGCTACACAAAATGGATCCTTCATGAAAAGGGACTGCAAAAACTTTTTTCAATCATGGCTGAATATTTTGAGGCAGAGGGGAAATGTGATCTTGTGGCTTATACAGCAACATTGCAAAACTGATTTTTCGCTTGGAGAAAAAATTGTGCTTTCTTCTGAGATAAGAGAGAGGAAATGAATAACTTCCTCATTATATTTTTCCTCACTAGTTGTAAATCAAGATGGACAACCTCTGATTGAAGGCAAGCTGAAAGAAAAGCAAGTTAGATGGAAGTTTATCAAAAGGTGGAAAACTCGTTATTTCACTCTCGCTGGCAATCAGCTTCTGTTTCGCAAAGGAAAATCTGTAAGTTAGAAAAACATCACTTTGGTTTGCTCATTTCCCTCCCCAGCATTACCCTCTCCCTTGGGCTTTTCAAGACTATGATTATTCCATATTCTTCTCACACTTCATTGCTAACTTCAGCCAATGGTTTGCCGGCTAAGCTTGTGTAAGCTGTTGGAGGGCTTATGCCTCTTCTTGTGGAGACAAAGGGTGGGATATTCAAAGGCCCTCAGCTTTGGCCTAATGCTCTTCTTTTTGAAGTCAGAGGCAACAGAAAATCCCACCCTGCATACATAGGGTCTCCAATAAAAAGATGCAACTCCCATTGACTTCAATGGAAGTTGAACCCATGTGACATGGGTAGAGTGCACCCACCAGCTCTTAAAATCTTTTCAGATTTCCTTAGTTGGTGCCCTATGGCTAAGAGTGCCTCCAACGGTCAAGGTTTAATTTAGTACCAGGCGATTGTGTCACTAATTCACCTATGTCATAAGAAATTGCACTGAATTGAAAAAAAAATGCCTAAATGCCTTTCAGTCCTGGTTAGCAATTCTGAATTTTGTTGTTCAAGTAAATGTCTGGATAAGCAACAGTGAAACCAAATTCTGCCTATATTAAAAAGCAACCATTTGTAAAAAGCCTGGAGTACAGCAGCAAGGAAAGTATTAATCACATGTTAGATTTCCCCAAGTGGTCAGTGATTTTGTGCACCAAACTTGACAGACTTTAGAGGGCTACTTCTCTTGTTTAACTGAGTAATCCATACTGACATTATAGCATTCGAATCATCACCAGAAAGGAAATAAAAAGTATTGCTGAAAGAGGGATACTAATGCAAGACTTCTCTGTTTGTCCCAATAAAGAGCTAAATTCTGCTCTCACTTGTCCCAGTGTATCAATGCAGAGCATCTGTTCTGAAATTTCAGTGGATTTATACCAGAAGAAGTGAGAGAGAAATTTGTCCTAGTGTATCTAATGTTTCAAAATTAATTTCAGTGCTTCTTATTTATTAGACACTCTGAGTGGAAAATTACTTTCTTTGGCCCTTAGCAATTGGCATTACCAAATACTCTGCAAAATGGTCTTTTTGTTTAGTGTCAGGAACACTTCCAGAGAGGTTCCAAGATAACAGCAGCCTCTTATCAGGGGCTGGCTGAAATTTTGACCCTACAGCTTAATTTTGCTTCTAAGGAGCTTTTATTACCATTTATAAACAAAATCAAGCACTCTAAACTCTAAAATGGCTGCTTAGTCCCTTCCTTTCATGGAGGTAGTACGAAGTTGTGTCTGTGATACACTTGTGCCTTTTTGGGGCAAATGCAGTCCATTAGAAAGGGGATAATTCATAAAAGAACATCTCCCTGCACTTCTAATGATTTCCTAATGTGTTGGTTGGGTTTTTAAAGACAAATTAATCTGTACTTTTATGACAAGTCTATTTTACTATTGGTTGATGTATACTTTTTTAAATTTGCCAGAATAATTGTCAACTTCTATTTGATGTAATAGAAGCTAATTAAATGTCCTATACTAATAAAGCAACAGGCATATCAAAATGCCTCTAATTCCCATGGGATGTGATTATCGGATGAAAATCAACCCCCTTAAGATAGTTTTTGCTTTTGCTTTTGTTAATGCAAGAAATGTATATTGTTTGGCAAGCAGAGGAAGGTGGCAGATCAGGTTGTTGAATGGCGGTTTCTTCTCAGCTGTATATTTCATGCAGGTTAATTTACTTCTTTTTAACTGGTAAAATCAAGAATTTTGAGCTATTTTAACTGTTTGTAATAGTGATGCACTGTATTAGGCAGGTTTAAGGTACAGTAACTGCATTCAGGCAAGCGTATTTTTCAGTATTTGCGTTATATCCTGTTACTTTTACATTGTTGCTGAAATTAGAGCTAGCTAAAAGTACTGGATTAATATCCCTGGAGACTGAAAGCCTGTCTTTAACCTCAGCATTGATACAGCATGAGGATTGGTATTGAAAGCTTCCCTGTGCAGCCTCACCAGTGTGGCTCAACTCAGTTCTGGAAGGGCTCGCTCTAGAAAGAGAGTGGATAATGCAGACTTTTATTGTCCCCTGATTTCAATGGTATCTATAATAGTTATGGGAAAATAGAATAATTGGCTGACTACCATGAGTGTTGGCCATATTTAGGGATATTTTGGAATGTCAAAGTATTTGGCTGCATGCACCTGAAAGTGGGATTGGAGGTGAAGACAAAAGTTACAAGGATATATGAGTGTCTTGGGAGTGTTTCAGGTAGCTGATGTCTGAGTTAAGACTCTCAAATCCAGCTGGTGCTGGTTGCATTATGAAATGCATCATGAACCAAAGAGTTGGGGAGGGGGCGGTCTGGCTGTGCTGTTGATGTCCACCGTAAGAGGTAGAAGATCTCATGCCCCAAAGCTAGATCTGGCAATGTATGACTCTGTCTTGTATAGAATCAGAGGGGTAGCCATGTTAGTCTGGAATTTCAGAAGTGACAAAGAGTCCTGTGGCACCTTAAAGACTAAC
>ML677363.1:22792241-22860629 GCA_007922305.1 Dermatemys mawii | reverse complement strand
ATTTTCAGCACCTCACACAGTGAGGGTTCCAGTCCTGCAAACCCTCTGCACCTGTATGTCCACGGAGTCAATGGTATTTGGTTGCATGCACCTGAAAGTGGGGTTGGAGGTGAAGACAAAGGTTACAAGGATATATAAGTGTCATGGGAGTGTTTCAGGTAACTGATGTCTGAGTTAAGACATCAATGTGATCTATGCATCTGTTTACAATAGAGTATCTACCATTAAGCTGTGCAGTCATAGGTAATGGCTAGTTAAGTCAGTTTTACATATCCATGTCCAGCTGTATGTGGTGTTTATTCTAGTTATTTGATCTGGAAGGTATTTGTATCTGGTTTAGTACTAAAATCTTATCCTACCTCCGCTTTCTCCTGAATTGTTAAACAAGGAGTAGTATTATGTGGATGTTCTCCCTTTACCTCACTGCAGATTTGAAAATATAAACCGAACACAGAAGAAGTATTGTGAAATAGCCAGCTGGCTGTGCCTAGATATTCCTGTAGGACGGTCACTACCCTTTCCCCTTTAAAATTAACCATGCTAACAATATTTGCTCTGTGCAAGCAATTATATGGCCAGTGGGTGAAAGGGAGGCAAACAAAAGCCAAAATCTGAGAAGCACAGATGCATTGCTCTCCACATCCATGAAGACTACAGTGGATCCCATACACAAAAATCTGCCTGAGGTACTAAAACCCAACTCTCCTTAGCAACTTGAGGTCACATCTAAAGTGAATGTGTAACTCAGAATGAGAACAAAAGCTAGTTTATATAGATAAGGGCTTGAATGTCCAAGTTTGGATTTGAACTCTCACAAGGTTCATGGGTGTTCAGATCCAGGCCTTTGTTTCAGATCTATCACCATGGACAAATAGATGATTCATCTGCACAGCCTTTGGTCCCAGTGTGGTGCCTGAATAAATTCCATGGATACACCCTAGTCTGATTCCACACCCTTTAAAGGGTCTACATGGAGGTACAGCCATTCTGCCTATCACTGGCTCCTGGCCATTCAGTGGGAATTATGGTGCTCATCGCAACATTAATCCCTGTGCACCTGCCTCTACCTGGCTAGAAGAAGGGATGAAATTCAGGCAGTGGCAACACAACTTCCCAGTGAGCCAGGCTTTGGTGGATGAGGAACAGCACTCCATGTTGATACCACATCTGTTGGGGACTAGGTTCCGTGTTAGAGGCCACAATCCCTGCCTATTCCATGGGCTCACAAATCCCTCATCCCTGAGAGGATGGTAGCTAGGAATCTCCATGCCCTCCTGCAGGTTTATCCATCAGTTAGGATAACTTACCCCTCTCTACCTTATTTTCCCCACTTATAAAATGGTGCTACTATTTCATTGACTTAATCATATGTATACAGTGAACATATTCAGGGCTTTGTGAGCTGTACAATCCTTAAGCATATTCACATATATCTGCCCCCCTATGTGTGGAAACAGTCATGGTCAACCTTAGTAAACTTATTGGGGAAATTAATTTCCAACATTTTGCCAAAATATTTACAACACCCTACCTCACAGGTATATGATTGAGAGATGATGGACCAATTAATGTTTGCAAAGTGCACTGAATGTATAAAGAACCATTGGCAGTCTCAGCAGAGAGAATGGCTGAACAGAGAGCTCAGCAACTGAATATGCATAGAGACTTTGCTCCTTCTGGTCCCCCCAGGGCAGAGTGAGGCACATGCACAGGGCAGTGTAGGGAAGTGTGCACTGTTGCTCTCTGGGCTGTGAATTCATGTAGTATGTCAGTTTTCTGGTGTGTTATTCAGGCACCTTTCACAACCATTAACGTTGGGAGGTGGGGCATGGGAGGGGGCATTATCACAATCCTATATTGGTGGCTGATGTCAATCCTTTGCAAAAGGGTGGGAGTAACATGTGCCAATGCTAAGGTAGGAAAGCTCAAGAGTTACTGGGCAATCCTTGCACAAGTAGCCCTAACTGGATTAGTTACATGACTGAGGCAGGATTTTCTAAGGGAATGTGGGACCCAAATCCTGTTGAAATTCAACGTGAGTTACGTACCGAACTCCTTTAGGGTCCTTTGCAAATCCCAGCCTCAGTGCTCCCCAAAGTGAGCAAGGGTTGCACAGTCTAAAGATATGGATGTAGTTACTTTGTAGGATCAACAAAAGCTTTCCCTCTGAACTGACTGTTGTGCTCCCTCCCCTACCTCCTGTATTTCAGAAAGATGATCCAGACGACTGCCCCATTGAACTCAGTAAGGTACAGAGTGTAAAAGTTGTGGCCAAGAAGCGCAGAGACCGCAGCCTTCCTCGGGCCTTTGAAATCTTCACCAATAATAAGACCTATGTTTTCAAAGCCAAAGATGAGAAGAATGCTGAAGAGTGGCTTCAGTGCATCAATGTAGCCGTAGCACAAGCTAAAGAAAGGGAAAGCAGAGAGGCAACCACGTATCTGTAAAACCAGCAGCCTGTCCAATACTGAGCTTTTGCATCTGTCTTTGAAATGCAAAGGTACTTCACCCTGTTTATCACAGAACCAAACAAAGTGATAAAAAACAAGTCCCTGTGGATTCAGTGGTTTTGGCTACTGTTGGGAACGCTCCAGTGAGTCATGGTTGCAAGATTAGGCCCCTAGACAGTTACCATTGACAACAAAGTAGGTCAAAGCAACTCATCTAATTGCTATAAAGTGAATATCTTTCCAAAGGTGACGTTAGTTTATAGCTAATGTGGTGAGGGGCTCCTTTTGAACATATATAGAATTTACATAGCAAATTCTGTATTTTGCAGCATTTTTTTTATTAGATATCAGTAGCAAATGATCTTGAAAAACTAATCTGACAATGGTACACAAAAGCTGCCCTGTAGCACTATTTTCCCCACTTTGTTACATAAGCAGCTAATCTAGAATGTTAACCCTGCCAAAGTAAAGCAGCTTATGTAATAAAATTCAGCATTCCAAGCTATTTTCGACTATCCTTTTAAACTGACTTGATACAGGCTGACGTGTATATATGAGATTATATCATGGTGGTGGTGGTGGTGGTGCTAGTATCTAATTTTACCCTTTTGCTAAAAACAACAAATGAAAACCTTTTTCAGACAGTAACATTTGCAGAGAGATTTCAAATCCCAGTCATGTCCATAAAGGCCATTTTCATGGGGGCGAAAGTTTCAAATAAAACATTTTGAACTGCTTTAATTATTATTTTTTTAAAGATTTGTGTCTTTTGTCTGATGAGAGAAAGGGTCCGTAGCATATTTTCGAATGTTTCTTACAAATGCAAAGATATGACAAAGCCAGAAATACATTCAGCTTTGCAAAGGATCCTTTATTTTATGTGGCTTCTAACAGGTCAACGTGTGGTTAGTTTGTTTAGGTTTCAAATCATAGACATGGCCTGAGGAGAAATGGGTAAATGCTAAGGTGCAATTCAGGCTGTTATGATAGAGTAGGACTTGAGTGATTTCAATTTCAGAGATCAATATGCTAAGAGAAAAACTGAAGATAAGGTGCAAACAGTCTATGAACACAATGCTGTGTCAATTGAGACTATGAAGAACTGTAAGACACTGAAGGATCAAACCAATGACTTGGAAAATAAACTTAGATTAAAATATATTGGGCCTAACTTATCTTTGGTGAATTTTCACTGAAGCCAATAGAGTTGCTCCCAGGATGGCCTACTGGGTTCATGATAGTCCTCAAAGGCATGGAGATAAGAAAAGCTGAAATATTTTCTTTCCAGTAGATTATGAAGGTATTGGAGATGGATTACTATAATGCTTTCTTCAGTGTATCATGGAGCTTGGCATCCCTAGGAAGCCCAGTTCGAAAACAGTCTTGAGACCAATAGTGGAGGTTCCATGACATAGGCTTTACATAACCTGCTCTGAGTCAGATAGTATGTTCTTTACCTGTAGCTGAAAACTAGCACTGAACACACCATTACCTGTGAGTTTCGTAAACCTATTTTCAGCTGTCACCGTTGAATCTAATACTTGCATAACTGACTTTTCTTGCAATGGGTGATAAAATTGAAATTAGCACAGAAATCTGAACTTAGAGGCTGATTTCAGAGATACCAAGTACTCGCAGCTCTCTTGATTTCCATCGAAGGCAATCAGCAACTCTGAACATTAGTCCCTAGCTAGAGCTTAAAAATGTTATTCTGTCTGGATTTAAGTCCTCTGACATCTTGGAAGAAATGTGCTTTGAGAGTTGGAGCGAGGATAAAAGTATGAACCTGGAACACAAACTGCTTTATCCTTAGACCTCTCTATGGAGGCCAGGATGATTATTTTTTTCTTTTTCCATCATCTTGCTGCAATGTGTTTGAGGATAAGGCCATCTGTATCTCAGCAAAGGGTATGAAAAATTCTTTGGGGACTTTAGCCACATAGGGGATTTTATTTTTCTTAATATGGACTTTGATAAGATTTTTCGTCATATCTGTTTCCTAAATGTTACTGCCACTCCATTTATTTACCAGGATTTCTGGGCCAGATTTGCAAAGCAGCTGCTAAAACTGCCTTGCAAAATCTGCCTATATTTACATATACAAATATACATGCATAAGCAAATTATAATTTGCATGCACAAACCAGGTAATTGTGCAGACAGCTGCCTATTTGCACAAACATTTAGTGGGAGCAATAGCCGTGGCTCTTCATTTGAATATTTCCTTTGATATTATCACTTATTAGTAAATGTTTGTATAGCACTTGAATTTATAATGTGCTATATAAGTGCTAACTGGTGGTGTTTTGATTTGTAAATTTACCAACACTCTGTATTTCTTTTCATTGCTGGTGTGTGTGATGCTTTCTCATGGAGAAAACCAGAACCAAAAGCCACTTTGTTTGTTTTTGTGTCAGTAAGAGAGAGCTTTATTGGAGCTTGAATTGGGTGTTAGCTCCCTCACACGCCATTCAGTCAGCCTTACCACCAAAGTCCTTGAAACTCTGCCAGTCTTAACCTTCGCTTTCAGGTGACACTAAGTGAACCCCAGTTCCCGAACCTTCTGAAAGTGCGTTCTTCTGCAGTATCCAGCTCCTATCACAGGACACTGACAGAAATGACCAAGTCTGCAGTCACCAAAGAGTCAGAAGACACACTAGCCTGGTGGCTCATCTGTGGGGGTCCACGCCTTTCTTTAGTATAATAGCACTGAGATGAATTTATAATGAAACAAGACTAATTGTATTAAGACCAGAGATTTAAGTGATACTAAGAGATAATAGAAACAGAAAATGGTACCAAATAAAACATGCTTGCTAGTGTCTAAAATTTAGCAGATTACAAATCCTGGCCTTAAGCAATTTTTCACCCACAGTCAGTTCTCAGCATCCTCAGACCACATGGTTGGGGAATCCACCTTTCACAGATGCCAGGAGCGCTAGCCCTTTTTATCCCGTAAGTGATGAATAACAAAGGAGTCCCTTTTCTTCCCTTTATAGTCCAGAAAACCTCTGAAATGTATTATTTGAAAAGCAAGCCTAGACAAAGTTCCTTGCTGTTTGCCCATCAAGGTGCAGTGGCAAAACCTCTGCTTCATCAGCTGGTCAGTTTGGTTTTAGGGTTGGTTTGATCACTTTATTTACCTTAGATGCAAATGTCCTTTTATTGTCCTTCACTTGAATTCAAGCTATGCTGTTTTCTCATCCACCTGGTAGCTTGATCTACACAGACAGGTAAATCCATATTCCTTTGTCTAAGGCTACCTTTAAAACATGTTGTAAGAACATATTTCCAGCACACACAACTCTTTATACAGTACCTATCTACATCATGCAATGATATTCATGAGCAGCGTGTCACCAGTTTTCATATGAAACTTTACAAGACACAATTTGGCTAAACATCCTGGCAACAGTGTGTTGGGTGTGCCCCTTGCCAGTGGGCAGAAAGGAGCTCTTAGGGTCTGTAATGGGGTGCACACCACACCCCGTAGGATTTAGCCCCTGGGCCTCACTTTGTAAAGACTTAGGGACACTTCAAGCTAGTGCAACACCTGTGATCTTTATTTTGTGTCTGTTTCCCAACACCAGTTTCCCGCTATTTACATCCTTGACCTCACACAGGCCTGGCCAGCAACAGACTAGTAGGTTCCTTCCTCCCAGCCTTTTAGCTCCTGTTAATGAGGCTGGCAAGTGTGGGCAGTTCCCAGGCAAGCACTGATTATTTACCCAGCCCCAATGCAATCTCCCTGATTGGGGGCTCGGGTGGCAGGAGCTAACTAGGGGCTTTCCTAGTAGTGCCCTGCCACACACCTCCCCCCATGAGTGACCACCGGTTGTGGGGGGGCCGGTTTGGCCCCTTCTCCCTCTGCCCCAGAGGTTGCTTTAGGGAGGCCCACTGCCACCCACTGGGAGGTCCCCAGGGTCTTCCTCACGGGGTTTGTCCATTCCCCAGCCATAAAAGGCACACTGGGAAGGGGGTAGACTGCCCCACAGGACTATGGCTACCCACCAGTCACAGCCTTTTGGTCACTCTACCGGCTGCTCCCTCTTGTTGACTGGCAGGGAAGCCGGGTGGGTCTGGACCTCGACTTGGCTGCCCAGGGCCTCAGATGCAGTTGTTCAGCCCAGGGGAGACTAGTTCTCTCCTCCTGGTGGTTCCACCTACAGGCATTCCATGGGGCCTTCCCTTCCTTGTCCTTCGACCCTCTTTTGGGGGTTTTGATAGTGGGGCACTCCTTTGGTCCCTCGCTCTCTCCTGTCTTCACTCAAGCATTGTTGTCTAGGATTTTGTTCTGTCCTCAGGAGACCTGTGTGCTCCCCCTCGCTGGGTCCGAGGGATGTAGGAGTTTCCCATTCAGTGGGTTCTCCCTCCTCTACCTGCCGGAGTGTCCCCTTCCACGGCCTCCTTTCCCCTTTGGGACAGGGACACAGTCTGTTCCCAGGACCATGTGGTATGGCAACCCCCCATACCACTCCTACCCATTGCCGGGCAAACCAGCCCCCAACCTCCAAGGACACTTGGGCTATGGGCCAGGGCCTCCAATCCCTGTAGATGCACTTGCACATCATTTGCATCCTAGGGATAAACCATTGTGGCTTCACCAGTTCTTTTTGAATGAGGGTGTGGGCCAAGGCTGTGTTCACTAAGCCCCTCTGAGGCTTCCTCCCCACCTGCACAGGGATGGTGACCAGTCCTCACCCCCGCTACTACCCACAACCATTCGCCCAGCCACAGAATTTGGCTAACCCATATTCCATTTCCAGGCAGTCCTGACATTTGTGTTCCCACTAGAACAAGGTGGGCAAGTGTCCCTCACAGACCTTGGTATGCACCTCCCCCCACTCCATGATTGTCCATAGTCTTTATGCTCCTTTATGTCTTCCACTTGTTGCCCTCCCTCTGCCCAACATTGTGCAAGATATACTATAATACATATAACGTTCTATAGGCTGACACAACTTTCTCCGCCTGACTGAATTTTTCAAAAAATAAACCCCTGATGCTAGGTGCTGTTCCATACATAGAGGATGACACAGTCTCTGATCTGAATACTCATAATCTAAGAAGTCAAGCAAAACACAAAGGGTAAGAAAGGATACAATAATATATATATACACTTTTCATATAAGGGGTATGTTATACACATCATTAGATACATTGGGCCATATCCTCATCTGATATAAATGTGTGTAGCTACATTAATCTCAGGATCTAGCACATTTGGGGCACAAATAATTTGAAATCTATGTAGCTATGCCCATGTACACCAGCTGAAGAACCGGCCCATCGCCTTTTTCTATTTATAATTCACTATACCGTATACAAGCTATACTCAGTTGCCCCATACTCTATCCATTGCTATGGCTGAATTTGGTCCTGCTGCAGGGGGGGATGGTGGGCTGCATCTGGCCCCAAATATGTAAATTGATACAATTTATATGTTGGAAGAAACAAAGACAGTAGCAGGAAAAAACAACCAAGAGGAAAATGTAAGAAGGACTGAGATAAATAGGTCCATTTGGCCATCTGACTTTATCTTCTTGTACCTTTCATGCTGTCCTGTTTGTTGTACTTTTCCTGCCTAACATGTAATTTACACCCATTTACTTACACGAAACTTACAGTACCACTTATATCAGCTGTAAACATGTACCAGGGTCTCTGGACTGAGAAAAAGAACCTCAAGGTGGAAAGCAAAGACAATCTGGGAAACCTCGATTGTCTGAGACAAAAGGGACAAGGTGAGTTAGTCACTCAATGTCACCGGCTTAAATCTTTAAAAGGATTTATATGCTACCATTCTAAAAAATACAATCTCACAAGCATATGCTTTACTCACCTGAGAAGCCCCATTAAGGCCAAGTGACTTTTAAATCCACGTGATTCCAAGTCCACATGTGTAAAGTTAAGCACATGTACATGGGAATGCAGAATTAGGGCTTTAGTTTCTGAATTGTGTTTTACATTAAACCCTACCGTCATTCATCCAAGGAACCCAAGTGAAATTTAGCACTGCTGGATATTTTTTAAAAAATCTATTTTTACAGAAACCTACTTCTGAAAACAGTCTCTTTTTCTTGCTTTTCCAAGGCTTTATAAAGTACCATTTTGAAGCTATTTTTTTCGGTCTGCCATGCATATCTGTTTCATCCCTAATTTGGTGTTTCTGATTTATTTATTTATTTATTTATATTAAATAAACCATGTGGATGTGCAAACCAGCATGGAAAATCCATTTTTATTGCCAGGCGGTTTCAGTAAACTTTGTGTGAAATTGTACAACATGGCAATATGTCTTTGAAATTTCAATATTTTAAGTAATGTTTATGCCCAGGTTGTACATGCTAAACTGAGTTCACTGTTGTCCTTAAAACAGTTAATGTTTGGTGTCAGATATTGTAGTATATTTTCTGGTTTAATTTGTTTTTTCTTTTAATGGGCTCCCAACGAAGACAATGGCAAAACTCCCATTGACTTCAGGGGGCGGAAGATTGGGCTCATCATGTTACTTTGGCATGTAAATGTGTTTGTGGCAGCAGTGCTAGAAAATAGATTCAAATGGCCCCATTGCTTTCTGAGGTTGGACTCTACAGAACCTATGTTCCTCTCTTCCAGGAAACAATTTATCTTCTGTCTTGCACAACTTCCAATACAAAAGATGCCATTTTCTCTAGGGAGTGTAACAACACACAATTTAACTTCTGCTGGAGCATTTCATAACCCAAGTTATTTGTTTGAATGAGATTTTCTCCCGAAAAACCAGAGATGAGAAGTAAATGGATTGTTGGCTAGGGCCTGCAGCTGAGACTTTATGGGATACCAAAACCAAGTACTGCTCTTGCCGTAAACCCACACTGCTATATGGATAGGAGTAAAGGAGTGGGGCATTGGGTCCAACTATCTAATAACTGGGTTTTACATCCCAGATTGCCAGTCCTCTCAGTTTCTCAATCTTCCTGACAGGTACAAAGAAAACTATGGTACTGTACTAAGGCGGAATGGCCTTCCTCCAAGTCAGAGGGGGAGGGGCCAATTTCTGGGTCTGGCTGGGCAGAGCCAGGCCGGGCCCACCCCTTGGACCAGAATTTGAGAGGTGGGACAGTAAGTATAAGAGGTGGGGCCTCCCGCTCAGTTGTACCAGAGCCAGGGAAGGAGACAGATTCCTCTCACTTGCTGCAGGACTCTGGCCCTGCTACTGAATGGGTAGCACCCTGACTCTGGAAGAGACCAAGTCAGGAGAGGAGCTGCTGAGCTTGCTGGCAGCCGAATATCCCAACAAAGCCGAGGATGCCTGCATGATGGAGCTCCCTCCCCAGACTGTGGTAGGAAGTATCTCAGGGAAACCAGACTCTAGTCTGGTTTTGCTGTCAGTGCTCAAATTGGCGTGTCCCAGTAGGATTCTCACTGACACAGTGGCAGGGCCCTTCACCACTGTCAGGGCTCTGGGCTGGGACCTGAGGGGCTCTGGGCTGGGACCTACTTCCCTTCCTGCCAACCACACCCCTGTGTGGCAGCTTCCCCACTGTAGGCCGAACTGACCATTTTTGTTCCTCCACTCTGCCTGAGGGCCAGAGCTCTCTACACTGTTTGTTGCTCTGCCCTGCTTGAGGGCCAGAGCCCCATAGATCATAGCCCTTTGCTTTGCTAATTCCCCGTTTGTGACTAGGCTGACCTCACAATGATGCAGTGAGGCAGACTGGCCTTCCTCTGAGCCAGAGGGGGAGGAATTGCATCCAACCTACTACAGGCACAAAGTATATTTGAAATATTCCTTACAAGGAAAATAATCAGCATTTTCATTGTATAGCTGGCATCTAGGATGTTTGTCCTGCTATGTCCCACAAAGATCAGAGAGCTATGATGCTGTGAACCATATTAACAACACGTGATGGTAAAAGTCATTTCTGATCTGTTTGGCTTCCTGTAAGGAAAAACTGGAACAATATGACAATCTTGGCATAAACAAGCTGGCTTGCACCTCTTAATGTGAACTTAATGTGTAAATTAACATTGGCAAATGACCACTGTATGGAATGAACAGAGTGCTCACCTTCCTCCAAGAATTACTAGAAGATAAATATCAGGAGTGGTTCTTGAAGAAGAAAAGTAGGAGTTGGTGCAGGAGCAGAATCAGTACAAATCAGAGTATCTGAGCAGATAAAGCCATGTATGCTGCTTGTAGTAAAGTTTCTGACCTATAGTTGGTCACAGTACGCATTACATCAAACTTTTGCAGTTGTTTAGAGCTTCAGTTAATATCTGATATTGTGGATCCACAGCAGTGGAAAAACTTTGCCAAAAAGATAGTATCTTATGCCATAAACATATACAAAATATACCTTGAAGCAGACCAGCATTGCTTTCCACTACAGCACCATGGAATCACTGCCTCTTGCGTAAAAACAAGGTGTCTGGGATGAGCTAAAGTGTCTAAGAAACGATGGATCTGATGATTTTATTAGTAGTAGTATTTTACTGTAGTGTCTCCAAGCCTTAGTCATGGACCAGTACTACATTGTACTAAGCTTTGTACATACACAGACCAAAAAGCACAGTCTCTGCTCCAAGGAATATACAATCCAACTCAGTGGTCTCAAAACTGTGGGGCATGCCCCCCTCAGGGGGCAAAGAGGAACATTTTTGGGGTGGGGGGGAGAGGCATGGTGGGGCCCAGACCAGCTCTCAGGGGCATGGGGAGGAAGTGCTCTCCAGCCCCAGCTGCAGTTCCAGCCCCAGCTTTGGCCCCCAGCTTCTGGCTTCCAGCCCAGGCTCTGCTCCTGGCTGTGGTCCTGCTCCTAGCTGTAGCTCCTGACTGAAGTCCTATCCCAACTCCCAGCCCAGCTCCCAACCATGGCTCCTGTGGGGTCATGGAGAGATTCCATTACAGGTAAGGGGGGCATGACATAAAAAGTCTGGGGACCACTGACCTAAATATAGCACAAGAGACAGCAGATGGATGCAGACAGACGGGGAAGTACACAGAACAATGAGACAATATTGGTCAGTAAGATAGGCAGTTGTCTCAGCACACTAGCAGTCTGACATTACATATATTTTAACTCCCTTTCATGAAAGTTCCAAAATAAAGACTAAACAAAGCAGATTTATATGCAGCCAGAAGTTGTAAGTAGGGCTGTCAAGTGATTAAAAAAATTAATCGTGGTTCATCAAAATTAATCACAATTAATCATACAGGATTAATAGTGCTGTTAAACAATAACAGAATACCATTTATTTAAATATTTTTGATGTTTTCTACAATTTTCAAATATATTTATTTCAATTACAACACACAATACGAAGTGTACAGTGCTCACTTTATATTTATTTTTTATTATATTTTCAATTTACATAATACAAATACAGTAGTGAAATCTCTTTATCATGAAAGTTCAACTTACAAATATAGAATTATGTAAAAAAACCTGCATTCAAAAATAAAACAATATCAAATTTTAAATCCTGCAAGTCCACTCAGTCCCACTTCTTGTTCAGCCAACCACTCAGACAAACAAGTTTGTTTACTTTTGCAGAAGATAATGCTGCTTGCTTCTTGTTTACGTCACCTGAAAATGAGAACAAGCATTTGCATGGTACTACTGTAGCTGGCATTGTAAGATATTTATGTGCCAGATGCACTAAATATTCATATGTCTCTTCATGCTTCAACCACCATTCCAGAGGACATGCATCCAGGCTGATGATGGGTTCTGCTCGATAACAATCCAAAGCAGTGTGGACTGACATATGTTCATTTTCATCATCTGAATCAGATGATGGTAGTTTGGGTTCTACAGTTTTCACATCACAGTGTTGGTCCTTTAAGATTTCTGAAAGCATGCGCCATACCTCATCCATCAGATTTTGGAAAAAACTTTAGATTCTTAAACCTTGGTTTGAGTGCTGTAGTTATACTTAGAAATCTCACACTGGTATCTTCTTTGTGTTTTGCAAAATCTGAAGTGAAAGTGTTCTTAAAACAAACAATATGTGCTGGGTCATCATCCGAGACTGCTATAACATGAACTATATGGCAGAATGTGGGTAAAACAGAGCAAGAGACATACAATTCTCTGCCAAGGAGTTCAGTCACAAATTTAATTAATGCATTATTTTTTAACGAGTGTCATCAGCATGGAAGTATATTCTCTGGAACAGTGGCCAAAGAATGAAGGGGCATATAAATGTTTAGCATATCTCGCACATAAATACTTTGCAATGCCAGCTACAGTAATGCCATACGAATGCCTGTTCTTACTTTCAGGTGACATTGTAAATAAGAAGTAGGCAGCATTATCGCCCATAAATGTAAACAAACTTGTTTATCTTAGCATTTGTCTGAACAAGAAGTAGGACTGAGTGGACTTGTAGGCTCTAAAGTTTTGTTTGTTTTGTTTTTGAGTGCAGTTATGTAACAAAACATTCTACATTTGTAAGTTGCACTTTCACGATAAATAGCTTGTTCTACTGTACTTGTATGAGGTTAATTAAAAAATACTTTTTCTTTTATCATTTTTACAGTGCAATAAATAAAAAATATACACTTTTATTTCAGTTATAACACAAAATAGAATATATGTGAAAATATAGAAAAACATCCAAAATGTTTAATAATTTTCAATTAGTATTCTTTGTTTAACAGTGTGATTAAAACTGATTAATTGCTATTAATTTTTTGTAATCGTGATTAATTTTTTAGTTAATTGCATGAGTTAACTTTGATTAATCTACAGCCTCACTCGTGACATATTGTTCTCAGTGTTCATGCAGCTCTGATTAGGTCACATTTTCAAAATCCATTAAGCAGTATTTCAAATGAGGTTTCCGTCCTTCAGGCAACGTTTGCAACCATGCATAGGTAGGAGTAAGTTGCAAGATATCCAAGTTTTGAGTTCTAAGTAGTCTCACTCGACAGTATTTCCTAGAATCAGGAACCATTGATTGCCCAGTGAAATCCTTTCACAGGGTATTGTTTATGGGAACTGAGCACAGTTCTGGGAAGTTATCCAAAGGAATTTTACCCTAAGATTCCCTTTCCAACCTCTCCAAACAACAGACCTCCTGAAAACATTTGAGAAGCAGAAAATAAAATAGACTATAAATGCAAAAATTTTACATTTAAGCACAACATGTAGCTTGTGCATAAATGGAATAAACAAGGCATGATTTTTCACTCATAGATTTCCCAACCTTCCCCACGGACAACTAAACTCAGGATTGCAGTAACTCAACCTACCTATGTTGACATCTTGGTACGGATGACTAAAACCCCTGGGATGAAATGCTGGCTCCATTCAAGTCAATGATAAAATTCCTATTGACTTTAATAGGGCCAGGATGTCACCCTGATTTTGTCCTTGTTTGTATCTTGCTTACAAAGCTACCTGAAAGCTTGTGCTGAAATAAAGTAGTTAGTCTCTAAGGTGCCACAAGTATTCCTCGTTTTCTTTATGGATACAAACTAACATGGCTGCTAATCTTAAAGCTACTTGAGAACACCATAGTAATTGGACTCATCATTGTGATCTCTATGCAGATGGATTCCCATTCCACTAATTAATATTGAACAGCAACCTCTAGTAGCCAAGAGTGCATTAAGACTATATGGAAACTAGATCCATCAAAATTCTGTGATCTTCCCACCCCAGCTGTTCAGACAGACTCATGCTCCTTATCCCCTCGCTCCAAGGAGGCAGGTCATGTCCGTTCCACTTTATGTTGCTCTTCAGGTTTCAGAATAATCATGATACTAAAACTGGTTTTGAAATGAAAAATGCAGGTGGAACAAAGGAAATAAATACATTTTCAGATTCCTTCGATTAAAAACGTTCAGTGCCTCAGTTAAGGAATGTTTAGATTACAACTAAAGAGACATTGGACATTACTGTATGAGATGTCAGATTACAGAAACGTTTAGTCGGCTCAGCTATGGCATAAATCTCCATTGTCTGATTAGCTGAAGAAAGAAGTCAAATCAGACTTGATTCATACAACTGACTCATTAAGATAACTTGGAACTTTCTAAATTGATGTTATTAATGTTGGGCTTCTGAGAACCCAGGGACACCAAAAGACTTAGATTAACTAAATTTACTTCTATCAGTGCTGTTATGCTAAACATCTCAGTGTGAATACTCTAGTGTAAATATCTGCTAATATTTTTAACATTCAAATGTTATCCTGACATTTAATTAATTTTTCCCTTTACACTAACGTTTGTTTATATATATACACTGCTACCGCAATATAACGTGGTCCAATATAAGGTGAATTCTGATACAATGCATTAAAGGAGTGCTCTGGGGGGGCGTGGCTGCGCGCTCTGGTGAATCAGCGCATCATGTCTGGATTCGATATAACATGGTTTCACCTATACCAAGGTATGATTTTTTGGTTCCCGAGGACAGTGTTATATCAAGGTAGCTCTGTGTGTGTGTGTATGTGTGTGTGTGTGTGTTTGTGTGTGTGTATAAATAAATTGTAACTGTTTTCTATGAGCTAGGTTTGGCACACTGATGTGTACACTGCTCCCACTGGCTTCTCCTGAGTCTTTTTCAGCTGGGAAATCAGCTGGGACATACAATTTCTGCACATCTTCATATTTGTCAGGAAGTTAAAGCAGTTATGGATGACCTTTAAAAGCAGATGATATTATTGGTTACTATTTATTCTCAAATAATAGCCTTTTCCATATTTATTTCAAAATGAAACAAACAAAAAAATCACTGTCATGCTGTCTAACTTTTAGGAACCTAGAAAATCACAGGAATGACACTGTGATCCGCAAAGCCTGGTCTACACTGGCGAGGGGATGGGGGTGGGTGTTGACCTAAGATACGCAATTTCAGCTACACAAATAGCGTAGCTGAAGTTGTCGTATCTTAGGTCGACTTACCTGGCCATCCACATGGCAGAAAGTCGACTGCTGCCGCTCCCCTGTCAACTCTGCTTCTGCCTCTCACAGAGATGGAGTACAGGAGTCGATGGGGAGTGCGCTAGGAGATCGATTTATAGCATCTACACTAGACACAATAAATCAGTCCCTGACAGATTGATCACTATCTGCCAATTCAGCGGATAGTGTAAGCATATCCTAAGGTAGCAAGGGCCCCTATGCAATGAATGGGGAGAGATAGGCCCCTTAGGATATAATTCACAAAACCCAGCACACGAGGCATGGAGCCATGTAAGCTAGCCAATGAGAGATGTGGGCGAAAGGGGTGCGTCATAAAATAGGCACCTAAATCCAGGCTGCAGGAAGGCATCTATTGCTGCTATTGATTTGCAAACCAGGGGATGATAAATGCTTCTCTATCTGACTCATAGGCATGGCCCAATCTGGTAGCTGTGCTTAGAGGCCACATAACTTCACACAAAGTAGTCAGAGGGAGAAGGACATCCCTTATAACCTTTAGCTCACTCATTAAAGCACTCCCCCAGGATCTGGAAGACCACTGCTTCTCCCTGCTGCCTGGTGAGAAGGGATTTCAACAGGAATCTGCTACCTCCTAGGAGAGTGCTCTCCCCACTGAGCATATTCTGATGGGATCACCCTCAATCTCTCCCACTGAAGGTAGGCCAAAGAAAAAGAGAGAATCACTCTGTAGCCCAGTGGCTAAGGAACTCACCTACTTCCCCCAGTTCATGGACTGCCCTGGGGCTTAGGTAGGAGATAGATGTCCGGGTGCCGACAGTGAGGCAGCAGTGTGTTTGCCCAGGGGCAGAAATGTAGATGGGTAGGGAACTTTACTGCAAAAGCTTAGGTTCCAAGTGAGTTTACATGCCTACATGGTAAGGCAGCAGCTAAGTGAGTGCTGTGGACCACAGTGGCACATAAAAGCAAGATTTAGGCACCAATGTACCTTTGTGGATCCAGACCTAAGTTAATTCCTGACCTAGGCAGGTACTCCCTAATTGAAGTCAATGACAATTGTGCCTGCTTTCCCCAGGACTGCCTGTAGCTCCATAATCATTACCTAGTAGATGCTGAGCACCTGCAGCTCCCTCTGACATCAGTGGGAATTTTAGGGTCTCAACACCTCTCAGCTAGCAGTTATAAGCCATTAAAAGGATGTAAACACAAGGACATCTGTTGTCACAATGACACACTAAGGGGAATTATGCATGTAAACTCCTTGTGAATCCAGGTAGGAACAGACTTCTTTGATTTTCTTTTCTTTTCTTTTCTAAATTATAAGAACTTTAAATTAATTGGTAATACATTTGTCAGTGGGAGAATGAACCCAAGAAATGCATGGTCAAGAGAATTACTATTATTTTGTTTATTTGTACTGTGGTAGTGCCTACCACCAACCTATGCTTTTTGATTTAACTAATTATGAATGCTTTCCAGTGTAACCAAAACTGGTCCTAATAACCTGCTTATGATCCTTATTATAATTAGACAAACTGGTGTGATTTCACTGGAAGATACTTTCAGATGTCCCTTAGATCACTGCTTTAGATTGTCAATTACATCCTATACTACACTTTAGGAAGATCTATACTATTTAATCAAAAGTTATATATGGAGTGAACTGTTGTTGAAATATTACAGTATTTATAATTGTATTCCTTGCACTTCCGCATTTGTTTTCATCTGTAGAACTCATTAACTAACTGAGATGCACAATACTTGAGATAGGTAAAGTACAAACATAAAGTTCACTACACCTACCAAAGGAATGCAACTGTCTTTAGTATGGACCACATCTGCTGTTCAACAGCACACCATAGTTATGGACATTAAGTGAAGAAGAATACCACATCCAGCTGAGCTTGAAGGGGAAATTCAGGTAGACCGAGGGCAACTATTTGAGTGGAAGTTTGGCCAGGATCCCAAGGTTAATACACCTATTCTTTCAAAAATTTCCAGCAAGTCTCTAGTAACAAGTGATCAGGATCTGGGTTTTATGTTAAATAGACAGCAGAAGCATACTGTCTCCAAACACCCTGAAGATATTGTTTTAAAATGGAGACAAAAACTTAAATTATAAAGAATCAAAGACAACTTTTAAACACACACCAGGCATATGAGACTGTGTCTGATACATTCTCAGGCAGAATTCCAAGGGTATCGGTTTCATTAGTGCATTTTCTCCATATGTCACCCAGATTTGTTTCACACTTGATCAGAGCCTCAGACAAAACTTTAATTCATTGAGCCCAGTCTTTTTTCAGTGAGATAAAGAGGACTTCAGGGGAGTTGCGCTGGATTCCAATTTCCAGCTTCCATGGCTCCAGAGCTTAGAGACCTTGCCAAGTTAATCCATATTGTGACTATAAGGCCTAGGACATGGATACTTTAGGAATACTGCTTTCCACCTTATGTCACCACGTCAGGACAATTAAACTTTGCTGGGACGTGATCAGTTCCTGGCATTGAACTCTCCAAAAGTAATGGCAGAGCTCTCTCAGCAGAGTGCTCTGCCTGTGGATTTCCGTCCCCTTGGCACAGTCCAGCAGAGCCCTTGTTTGGCATCCGTCAGAGAATGAGGCATATTAATTTGATTAAGCCTTGTTTACCTCCTGGTTTTGTCTCTTGCAATTAAATGGACTATATTGCATCTTACAGCACTGGCAGTCAGTTTTGTACCACCCATTCAGAGTTGCACTGTATTACTGTATGTTTTGTATTATAGCACTTGGAAGTCATAACAGTGCATGTGATAACAATGTAGTTAATTTTGATTTGGATATACCCAACCCTTGTGCCGCTGAACCATCACATCTTCAGTTCCCCATAACTTACACTCAATGACATGGCACGCTGCACTGGTTACGCCGCCAGTGGGTGTGTGGATTTGCAGAAACTGGGCAGGCTGCAGAAGGTTACTTTTTGTCTTTTGTCTGTTTTGCTAATGTCTTCCACACAAAGCAAAACAAGGATAGAGACTTGCTTCTAGTGACTCTCTCCGGCCACCATGCAGACAGTCTCTTCCCTCACTTTTAAACTTTCAGAGTAAGATTGTCTGAAGTGCCAAGCTAACTCTGTGCACAGTGGGTACATCTATATGGCAAGCAGAAACCTGCAGGAATGAGTCTCGGAGGCTGGGTCTACAGATTTGGTCTCATAGGGCTTGTGACATAGCACCCCTGCTCTCTCGGCTTCAGAGCCTGATCCTGAATATCTACACAGCAATTATTCATGCTATAGCTCAAGTCCTGCAAGCTCAAGTCTGTAGACTTGTAGCGCTTTGAGGTTTGGTGCTGTGGGTTCTGCTGGCCATGTAGACATACCCGTTGAAGTAAATGATAAAACTCACATTGACCTAAATGAGAGCACAGTTAGGCCAATACTGGGTGCTTATGAAAATCACACACACAACCTGTTTTAGGACTTTTTTAACATATAATTGTCTGTAGTCCTGTAAACATAACCTCACTTCTCTCTTTGTCATCAGTGTTCTCAGAGTATGGGCAGTTGAGTCATGTAGCTTAAGTTTATTAATCATGTCCAAGTTATTGTAGTTTGAATTAAAGACCACTTCATGAGCGCACATGACACTGAGGCACAGGCCTAAGAAATCCTTCTTTCCTGCTATATGAGAACAGTGAGCAGATATGACATAGGAATCCTGTGCCACTAGAAGTTCATTCTTATACTGGAGTGACACCTCTTGGGCCACCGTTAAAATGAGTAGATCATAACAAGCTTCATCATAAAGCACCTGAAGATCTATCCTATGTAACCTTTAGACCATGAGTTATTTGAAAACTGTACACTTTGCCTTTGAATGATTTGGTACCTATTCTTCTCCCCAAAAGAACGGTTGAAACTTTGTAACAGGAAAATAATTAATGGCCAGTGCTGACTAGGGAGTAAACGGGGAATGAATTCATTAAAAATCTGATGTTCATTTTCATAAACATGCTTCAGTCATCCAATTTTCACAGATCACAAACAGTGATAAGCCCAATCCTGCAATTTTTACTCACATGAATAATCAAAATTATTACTCAAAGGAGTAATTCCCGTGAAGCTACTGGGGCAACTATTGTGAGTAGTGTTCATGAGATCACGTGAACCGTATCTTATCAAGCAGAGTACCAACCACCATAAGATCAAGCAACATCTGATATAACTTCTGCTCTTCTACATGCCCATGTGTCACAGGCTACAAATGCCAAGTCATTTCAAAGACTTTTTTTCTCCACTGCCTATCTGGGAAAGATGAAGCAAGATGCATTAGCTGCCATTTTCTTCCTTCTTTTAGCTCACTTTTTGTTGTAATGAACTTTCCCATTGTTCCGCATAAGAGACTGATATTATGCAAAGTCTCATTTGGGCCCAAGTGGATGGATGGATGGAATGTGTCTTTTTTGTATGTGCCGTAAATCAGCAGAGGAAACTTGGTCAATAGAAAGAGAAATTTACTATACACACGAGGCTCTCATTGTAACAAAATGTCTCCTGCAGAGAATGTAACCAAACATATTGGACACACCAAACTTCCCATTGTGTCCCAAATGTCTGTTAAATTTAGGAAAGGTCTTCACTGTATGCAGGGTTTTGATATCAGGATTAGGATTAACTCCCAGGCTTGGCTGGGCTCCCAAGACATCAGGTCTAGAGTTGCATGGGAAGTTGTTTTCCCACCCTATGAACACTTTCAAGATTTCAGACACTTTTCACATGCTGCACTGGATGAAACCTTTTGATGAGTTTCATAAAAAAGCCGAGGGAGAGGGAGAGCACAAACCCAAAAAAGCCAGAGTAAAGGGTAAAGAGTGTCTCTCTCTCAGTCTCTCCTGTTGGAGCTGTTCCGCTTCATATAAATAACTAAATATTTATTGGGCCAGAGAAAGAGAGATTGGCTCTGCAGAGGGTAGGATATTCAGCTGGAATATGTGAGAGACTCGGATTCAAATCCTGTTTCCAACGAATATTTAATTATTTGTTCACAATGGAAAATCTCCAATTGGAGAGATTGAGAACCCCTTTCCAGAACACCCACTAGTCTGCAAACTAGGCTGAGCAGGAACTTGAGTCTTGGTTTCCCACATCCCAGGAGTGCCCTAACTATTGCCTGGGCTTGCTCTTGCTGTGATCAGAAATTCCATCCTGGACCTGAGAAAACTTCCTGATGAAAATTTCATCAAAACAGATACATTCCTGAGAAAAGATTTTATTGTGATGAATTAGTATTTTCTGACGAAAAACCATTTAAATGAAAAATTCTTGACTCGTTCTAGCCAGGACTACTGTTGTCCATCAATGGAATTTCATCAGGTTGTTATAAAATGTTAGTGCTTGAACTGGTTGTTTAAACATAGCTATTTAACAGCCTTTTGCCAGTAAATGACCCATCTGACAGCTCTCTCCTTTTATTTAATCTGCAGGTCTACAAACCCACTTTGAAATGTGGTTATGCTCTGAAAAGTGACTCTGTAAAAATGGCATTCTGCAGTTCCCTGTTTGTCAAAGACTCCTTGGAAATTCTGCTTGCAGTTTTCAAGCAAAATGATGGTTTTTTAGCTGCCAGTGCTGCCATCTCAGCTTGAGATCTGAGCATCAAACTGGGTTCTTACTGGTTTATATATCAGCACCAGTAGTAAAGATTCTGCATCTAGAATTTAGTTAATAATTCTGTGGACAATGCATGAGCCAGAATTGACTCCACCTTCTTCTCCCAGAGCTATGTCGCTTTTGCTATGCTAATGGGGATGAAATGTAGTTTAACCCCCCCCACACACTATTTTTGTTACTGAAGTTTGTGTATTCAGAGCCATATCTACTAAGGGAGCAGTTCTGGTGAGTGAGAAAGCATCAGTCACACTTCTAGCAACTCTTTAAGCCTAGATTAGTAGTTTTCTTTATGCACTATGAGTTGTACAACAGTAGCAGAGGCCCTGCAAATAAACTGGCTCTGCTCAATGATAAAACTATTTGGCAGTGACAGAATTGGAACCTCTCTGAAATAATTTGCAGTCTCCAAGCCAAAATCAAAATATCAGCCGTCTCAGCGTTGGGATGTCACACTGAAATTAGAACTGTCCAAACCATGCTGTCTTGGCTTCATATAAATTTCAGAGACGGTTTGGTTTGGTTTCTTTTCTTGTGGCTTAACATCATTTGAGTTTGCCACTAAAACCCAATATGGTGAAGGCAAAATTCAGAACAAAACTAGTGTGCTTTGTTATGCTCTTTGCATATGGGCTTCAGGAGGGTTTGTCTGACCCGTATCAACCGTTGTCATAAATTTCACTACAAAACCAAAGCAAAATCCTGAAACACAGTTTTGAAAAACGTTTAAGTATCTGGAGACTGCACATACGTTTGCTCAGTTTCAGTAAAGTGTCATGGGTCACAAAGTTTTCACTTATAACTCAGCTAGCTACACTTACGTGCTTAAACTTGCATGTAATTGAGTTGTTCAAGGTTTCCGATTTCATGGGGACAAGTTGTATAATTTTAGTGACGATGTATTCATGTAATCTTGCTTATAACATAGTGATATATTGATATTTGCATTGCAGAGTCATCACCTTGGGATGCCTCCTTAGAATAGGATTCCTCAACATGTCGGTCAGAACCCCCAGAGAGAGATGTCTCCAATTAACATTGTGAATTTTTTCATTTTTACAATATACTGAAATTTTGCATCTAATTATATGCAAGGAAAATGCAGAATCCTTCTATATTTAAAGATTTTTCTGTTTAACTATCAATTTTTCTGAAATTAGTTGATACAGACTGGTTTAAAACATCACCCATACCTACAGGTGTTGATTAAGTTATAGGGATTTATCAATAGTACTGTAGAGAGTAACAAATTGTGCATGAGTATCCTAAATGATTTTTGTTTTAGTTTTGCATGTTTCTTCCTTTTTAAAAACTTACTATAATTTTATAGTAAAATGCTGCCTCTTGCTGGATGAAAAACAACATAACATTCCTATATATCTTTTATTTGTAGTATTGACAATGACATTCCAAAACA
Source organism: Dermatemys mawii (assembly GCA_007922305.1). Taxonomy (NCBI): domain Eukaryota; kingdom Metazoa; phylum Chordata; order Testudines; family Dermatemydidae; genus Dermatemys; species Dermatemys mawii. Next base: position 22,838,233 of record ML677363.1, on the reverse strand, counting down.
AGTGTTACATATTAATAATTAAAAATAGAATCATATAAAAATGAATAGTCAATAAGAAAATAAATTGGCAACAAGCACAAGGTTTGTATAAGCCAAGAAAATGATACTGGAGAAGCGTGTACTGACAACTTCTCCTGCATGTTTAGAATTTATCACATGGCCACATATGCAAATAAAGGCACCCCAGCTGTCACTTTCCTCACTCGAATTTGTTTCTTGATTTTACTATATGTCAGTCACTAATCAATGATATTTGTTAGGATTATAGTGCAAATCCAGATCATCCCACTAGATGGCATGCAATCATTTACAAAGCAAAGTTCAGGAGTGGGGTTATTTTTCAGAAAATAGACATAGCTTTCGTATGCATACATATAACTGTTTTTCAGTGATAAAGATAATGTTTATACTTTATTAATTTGTGGATAATAATGATGGTTACAATATCACATTTATTTGATGTTACCACTAAGTACAGTGTATGTGTGCCAACTGTCTCTAGTTACAACACTGCATCCTAGCTAGTATCAACAGCCCCAATTATTAGCACAGCATTTTCTCATTTTGTCCCTGCCGAATATTTCAGTTGGGATTAAAGTGTGTTCCTAATTAATTAGCTGATGCCCTCAGCAAATAGTTAACATTATTATTTATATAGCACATTACCAAATAGTTGAGGCATTTACTATTCCCAGATATCTCTATCGATCAGTACAAAAGGTGAAATCGTGGCTCTAGTGAAGGCAATGGAAATTGATTCCAGTGAGGCCAGGTTTTCCCCTCAAATGTTGGCAGACGTGTGTAGGTGAATTTCTTGTTGAGTATTTGTAATGAAAAGTAAAAAGCGCCTCTCCTCTCCTCTCCTTTCCTTTCCTTTCCTTTCCTTTCCTTTCCTTTCCTTTCCTCCAGACTGATTCTTTCACCATCTTCAGAGAACAAAACAAGAAATTAATAAAACACATCCCTTCTTTTTTTCCCCGGCATTTCTAAAATAGACCAGACTTGCAAAATCTTCATGAAAATTTGCCAGCCTGGGCACAAAATCTAGTCTCCCACCACTATTATAATTCTTGCAATGGAAAACTTCATGATGATTTACTCCCCCTGAACCAACATGTACTTTGACTCCTGACCTATACTGCTTCCACTCTGCTGTATTCTCTTATCTTGGATGTCTGTCACCCTCTCTTTTAATACTTAAGAAAATAGCTGGTACTATCAACAATTCTGTTTATCTTTAATAAAATGTAATACAAAAAGTACTGTCCCTGGGCTAGTAGAGGAGTAGAAGTTTGCTAGGCTGAGGCCATGTCTACACAAAATGAGCCAGGAGCAGCACTGACCACATTTTAGAGCCTCTACTCTATGCTAATTTAGTCCACCAGTAAAATCCTTTTGTATAAACATTCTTCAATCAGTTTAAGACAAGAGTATCTCATATCAATTTAGCTTACATCTACTCCTTTCCTGTCCATTTAAACTGATGCAACTTTCATATGTACACAAGGCTTGAGATATAGCCAGTCCTGTGACTGCTAAACTCACTATACTTACTCTTTCAGTATTGATCAGCTAAGTCTATTAATACTACTTCACAAATGGATTAAGTACTGAAAGTTTTGCTTGCTATCCACAGCAGATGAAGTATTTCTGTAGAAGCTGCTTATTTGTATGCAAGGGAAACACCTGGTAAATTTGTTCATTATCTCTCCTCACACTGTTTTCCAGATTCTGCAGCTGCTGTTAGTAGGAAGTACATGAGATAATAGTTCCCAAGAGAATAAAGTGATTCTGGGGTATCAGAGCACCTGCTGCTGTAAAATAGAGCCTCAGTCCATATCAAAGCTACAGATAAGTCCATCACATCATTCTGCCTTCAGGGGTCAGGCTGGAACTTCTAATGTTTTCTTAGTATGGGTCTGATATCAACATCACAGGGGGGCCAGGAGAGACACTGCTTCCTTTTGCTGTAGAGAAAGGTCAAAGCAAAGGAAGCTGGATCAGATCTGTTTGTTAAGGCAAAACAGAATGAAACAGCTACTGACTGACTTTTACTGAGAGCACAAAGAGAAGCTTTTAGTATTGTAACTATACAGCTTGTTAGACTTAGTTTTTAGGCATCACCCAATGTCCACATGTGACATGCCAAGATACAGGCTATGTCTACACTACCGTGGTAAGTCAACCTAAGTTACAGAATTCCAGCTATGTGAATAATGTAGCTGGAGTTGACAAAGCTTAGGTCAACTTACTGCGGTGTGTCCCTTCAACTTACCTTACTCTTCTGGTTCAGAGTGGAGTAGGGTGACCAGACAGCAAGTGTGAAAAATCGGGAGAGGGGGTGAGAAGTAATAGGAGCCTATATAAGAAAAAGACCCCAAAATCGGGACTGTCCCTATAAAATCGGGACATCTGGTCACCCTAGAGTGGAGTACCGGGGTTGACTGGAGAGCGATTGATTTGGCGGGTCTTCAGTAAATCACTGGAGCGTCGATCCAGTGCACTCGATCACTGGAGTTTACAATGGCACCAATAATGCTGTCGTACTGGGCCCATGTTGGTAGGAGCCCATAATGACTACATGGAGGCCTATAAATGTTTGGCACCAGGTCCACAAAAGGTTAATCCGGCCCTGTTCACCACCTCCTTCTCCTTACGGTGATCAGACAGCAAGTGTGAAAAATCAGGATAGGGGGTGAGACGTAATAGGAGACTATATAAGAAAAAGACCCAAAAATTGGAACTGTCCCTATAAAATCGGGACATCTGGTCCCCCTACTTCTCCTCCTCTTCAGTCAATGGACCAGAGAGGTAGACCTCCCTATAGTCGTAAAGGCCTGTATGATCCAGACATGCTCTGCAACTCATACATCAGTCCAATCTCTTCTGCCTGCTTCTGTGCAGTGAGAGGAAGTCTTTGGTGGCAGTCTCCTATCATTGTTCATTCCTCACTCTGGTGGTGGGTCCAGGAGAAGCCACATCTGGCCCACGAGACTGTCCCGTCCATCCCCCCAGCTGGAGAGGTTGCCCTCAGCCCTCCCCGCCTTCCCCAGAGTCATTCCACTGTACGTGCAGTGCTCTATGGGGCAGGGCTGCACACTCTAGTGGGGCAGTATATCTAGCTCTGCGCAGAGCCAAACACTGCTAGGAGCCTCATGGTAAGGGGGCCAGGGCTGGGGGTTAGATAAGGGGTGGGGGCAGTTAGAGGACAGGGAGCAGGGTGGGTTTGATAGGGGGTGGGGTGCCAGGGTGGTGGTTAGGGGTAGGGGTCTCTGGAGAGGGTGGTCAGGGAGCAGGGAGGTTGGAAGAGGGGCCTACCCTACCAGCCCTCCGTACAACTTTGAACCCCGATGTGGCCCTTGGGCCAAAAAGTTTGCCCACCCCTGCTGTAGGGGCTCTGTCCCCACCCAGGTTCAGACAAGATCTGTTCACAGGCCACCCCCTGCATTTTTGCTGACCCATCCATGCCCCAGTCAAACTCTGCATGGATCAGACCAGTCATTGCCCTGCAATGAGGGGAGAAAGAGATCTCCACACCTGGACCCCTCATCCCCTCGCGCACTGTGGTAATGGGAGACCCTGCATGGAGGGGCAGGGGGAGGGTGACCTGATGTCCCCATTTTATAGGGACAGTCCCCATTTTGGGGTCTTTTTCTTATATAGGCTCCTATTACCCCTCACCCCAGCCTGATTTTTCACACTTGCTGTCTGGTCAGCCTAAGTGGGGGGCAACTACCTCGGTCCAACCCGGTCACCCCTTCATCCGCAGTGCCTGCTGCTGGTGAGGGGACCGCAGGGACACAGCCCCCGTGCTCTCCCGGGACTGCTGCCCTTAGGGCACTGCAGACAGGTTGTGCGAGGGGCAGCTCGCTGCCCAGGGCCAGGCTACAGCAGGTGCGGCCTGGGCAAGGAAAGCATCAAGGGCCAGAGACATGACAGAGTCATGGGCCTAATGCCAATCGAATGGAGTGAGCCAATCAGAACTCAAATCCGTCCCAGGGGGCGGGATCTGCTAACAGCTGCCGCGGCTGCCACGCCAGGGAGGAGGAAGCTAGTACCGGCTCGGTCGCGCGAGAAGCGGAGGCATATCGGCTGAGTGAGAAGTCCTCATTCCGATAAGTGACTCGTCAGAGGGGAATTTCCCGCACGGGCAGGTTAAAATGTGACAGAGCTGCGAGAACTGCGTCACTGCGTGACGGGAAGGCAGGGTGGGGCTTAGCGGCTTTCCGCTCGCTGGCCTGCCGGGAGCGGGCGCGCGGAGCCGGATCGCGGCGCAGGGAGAGGTGTTCGTGCGCGCGTGCGCCAGCCGACAGCGGCTGGCCCCAGCCGTTGGCAAGGTCACGGGTAGATGTAACGTCTGTTCACACGTGCCAGTGCGTGCTCGCTCGTGAGCGTGCGTGTCAGTGCAAGGACAGGGGCGAGTTCATTCACAAGTGTCAGTGTGAGCGCAAGGGGGGTGATTTCAGTCACACGTCAGTGGCTGCTTCTAAGCGGGTTTCCTAGCACGTGTTAAAACAATGAGGAGTCCTTGTGGCAATAAATGTGTTAGTGTCTCAGGTCCCACCAGCACTCCTCATTGTGGTTGCTGGCACAGACTAACCATTGGCTGCCATTCCGAAATCTAGCACCTGTGTCAGTCTATGCAGTTCCCTCCGTGTCAGTGCAAGCTCTTGGAGGGCTGATATTCATGACAGCACGTGCTCTTGAGCATGTTTTCCACCATGTGTGTTAGTGCAAATGCATGGGGGAGGACTTGCTTTTATTACATCAGTGCATGTTCATGAGCATGCTTTCCTTCACAGGCATGCTAGTGTGAGCACATGGGATAATTTTGTTCATGTACCTGCATGCTCATTAACGTATATTTCATGCCCTTTGGTGGGCCCCATGAGATGAAGGAAAGGTAATGAAAATATGTCATTAATAGAATGGTGTGTATTCCATTTGCAGCCTTTAATCTCAGGAATGATACCATAAATGTGAGTGAGTGATGGAGGAAACTGAATAAATTGCCTCCAGGGAAAGGAGAGTAAGCTGTCACCAACCTCTACTTATGGGATGCCAATTCTGCCTCACTGAAATCCTGCTGTGGTAGTCAGCCCAATACACAGTAATGTAACTACACAATTATGAACACATTTTAATGAGTACTCATCTCAAAAAATCTCTCTTCTGAAGTAATTTATCAAACAATAATAGAACCCTCTCAGCAGTCTGTAGGAGATCAATAGATTTACATTGCAAAACTCAAGTTTATCTCACCTGGCTTGTGGAATGAATGTAATGGCCCTAGGATTGCTTCCTTCTAGCAAGCTGGAAGTCATCACAAATCCTGCTCTAAATAAGAGTTCAGGTACCACCAAATAACATTACAAATATAAGAAAACTTTTTCTTTCCTTGGCTTTCTGGCCATTTAAAAAATGATAAAGCCTTTCCAAAAATAGATAAGTTATAAAACTAGGTGAAATTTCAAAATTTATCTTCCTTTGCATTTTCCTCCATATGTCCCTCTCACCATCGCAGTTAAAAACAGAATTGCATTCTGTCTCCTGCTATTTGCACAGATGCGTCCAGATTCAGTTCCATTTATTTCCGTATGGTTACATGCTTATGGGATGAAGGTACGCAGAATATTCACTGGTGGCATGTTATCTCTTTTTCAAGACTACTTATTTTTTAATAATTCTTGGAAGTTTATTTTTGGTTGAATTGTTACTCTTTTAAAATGATGAAACTACATTTAAATCCAGAAGCCCTCAGATTTTAAAACAAATCCAAGTTGGTACACAGAATAGGATCAGCACAAACAAATAATATACTGTAGTTACAATATGTAGACCAATGTTAAGATGGTCAATATTTTCATTAAAGGCTATTTTTGGTTGGTTGGTGTAGGGCTGAAAAGAACTACAGTTCAGCTGTAAAATGTATCTTATACTGTATAATTCAATCTAAGTGTGTGGGGGATCAGGTTGCTTTTTTTTTAGAGTCCTTTACCATGTGAATCCAAATCTTTCCCATGCTCTTAGATGTCACTTAAAGTACAAACAAAGCTCCACCATCTCTGTTTATCCAGGACCACTCTTTGCATGTAATCTATGTTGTTACATCCCATAAGTTTTCCCTCTCTGAAGGACTTTTACCATAAGTTACTAGAATGATTAAGAGCTTTCACCAGGAAAAATATGAGGTTCAGTCCCCACTGCTAGGGTGCAAAAGCTGTCAAATACATGGGCTGCCCCTCAAAAGCCTCTACACAAAAATGAAAAACAGGGAAATGGTAGTGCGATGAGGTCAAATTCACCCCTGCTGTAACTCCACAGACTTCACTAGGATGTTTTGTCCAATAAATCTAGATTAGAGAGGTTAAAATAAATATATATAATGCTGATAACACAAAATGAATTTGGATTAGGAGAGTCTGCAATAAAACATTGCTGTGGATTATAGTTAAGTATTGGTTGATTGATTATTAGCGAATAGGATAAGTCTTAAATAACTCAATGAAGATTGCCAAGAGGACCAGAATTTCTACTATAGTTCTGAGATCAACCCTGTATCAGACACCAAGGAACAGGATAAATGTTGTTTTTTAAAAAAATGTACTGTTGTTCACCCTGGCCAGTCCTCAGAACTCTTCTAAGTGTTTATCATTTAAGGTTTCATTTATGGTTTATCATTTAAGTTTCCCCACAAAAATGAGAAGAGGACTGAGCTGGACATAAAAATCCAAACCGCTAGGGTGAGCCTCTTACTAAATTCTCGATCTATGATTCAGCACTCAAAACTTATACAGTATTTAGCAAATTTGGGTATTTTTATTAATACAAAACAGCAATACATATTATTTTTCAAACAGTGGATTTTAGAAATGAGTGATTTCATTTATACATGAACTAATTCTATTTTCCCGCTCCTCCCCCACCCTGCAAAAAGGCTGTAATTAAAATACTGACAATAATCTTAATTTTAATGCATGGTCTGTGCCTATAATGATGGCACTATTGTTTGGATGAGGCTTGGTCTTATCTTAAAATATGGGGCCTCCTGAATGTAAATGAAGGACCATTCTTTCAGAATAACAGTTTGGCCCAATAAGATTTTTTTAGAACTATTAAAAATAAATAGGGTTGGAACAGAGATCACACAAGTTATGCAGCAGCGTTCTGTGGGAAATTATGGCTTGTTCTGGCTTTCTCGATCCCTAATGCATTATTTTTGGCAAGGATGCTGGGACTGTAAACCTCCTCCACGCTTTACCAGTAGATGTGTAGCATCATTACTACAGCACCCCAGCTCTGCCTACGCCCCGTTTGTCACTGAGCAGGTATGCACGCGTTGCTGCTTATCCCACGTTACAAGGTACCACTTTTAATGTATAAGCATCTTCCTTCCATCTGATGGTCCTAAAGTCCTTCACAAAGGGGTGTGAAATTATAGAGCCATTTTACAGAATGAGGAGACTGGGGCATGGACCCCCTGCTCTGGGGCACCGGGTCTGTGGCAGAGCTGAAAAAAAGAACCCAGGAGTCCTGGCTCCCAGCGCTTGCTCCGGTTAGGGACCCCGTCTTCACATTCCTAACCCGCCTCTCCCAGCCCAGCCACGAAATGGTCTGTGGGTAGCCCCGCCCACCGCGGTCATTAAGGCCCTAATACGTTCCGGAACACGTCACCACGGCGGTACGCGCGGCCTAGCGGCAGAAGGGAGGCAGGACTCTTTTTTCCCAGCGCGCTCCGCGCGGAGGCGCCGCTGTGTGCTGCGTCACTGGGAGCCGGGCAGGCCGGGTTATTCTCTGCGTGGCCGGCTCCGGGTGCGGTAGGTTCTGTGCTCCGCGATCATGGCCTCTGCCGCGACCCACGCTTCCCCGGCTGCCGCTCCCGCCGCGCCTCCTCCGGCCCCAGCGGCCTCGGGCATCCTCATTGGGGACCGGCTGTACTCGGAGGTGTCGCTCACCATCGACCACTCGCTCATCCCCGAGGAGCGGCTCTCGCCCACCCCCTCCATGCAGGACGGCCTGGACCTGCACAGCGAGACCGACCTGCGCATCTTGGGCTGCGAGCTCATCCAGGCGGCCGGGATCCTCCTCCGCCTGCCGCAGGTGAGCGTTGGGCCTAGAGCGCGTCCTCCTCCGGGGCTGGGCGGCGGGAGCGGGCCCCGCGCGCTTTAGGCCGGGGCTCGGGGTGTGAGGAGGCCTCGGCGGGGAAGGTCACCGCGCGGCTTGGGCCGCAGGGCGAGAGTTGGCGCCGCCATTGTGGCGAGGAGGAGCTGCTGAGAGGGCGCGTGAGTGTGGAGGTCGGAGTGGGGGAGGGGAAGGGCGCCAGCCGGGTGCTTGACACAAAATGGCGGCGGCCTAGTGCTGGAGCTGGGTCTCCGAGGGAGATGGCTCCGCTCCCGCCCCGTCGACCGAGCCGGCTCATCTCCTCCTCGCCGGGGGTTTGTGTTCGCAGGTGGCGATGGCGACGGGGCAGGTGTTGTTCCACCGCTTCTTCTACTCCAAGTCCTTCGTCAAACACAACTTCGAGGTGAGTCCCGGCCGGCGAACCCGCTGGGCCCAGGGTGGGGCGCGGGCGGCTTGAGGCTTTCATGGGAACTGCGGGAGGGCACTAGCCCTGCCCCACGTCCTTAAGGGAGTAGTGTCCCTAAAGCTGCTTTTTTCAGCCTTTGGGGGCTGGTTTCCGCATCTGATTGTGTAACGTGTCCAGTGGGATGTGCAAATCCCCCTCTCACGGAAATGGGCTTCTTTTCAGATTGTTGCTATGGCCTGCATCAATCTCGCTTCCAAAATTGAAGAAGCACCTCGTCGTATCAGAGATGTGATTAATGTCTTTCACCATTTGCGCCAGTTAAGAGCAAAAAGGTAAGACTAGCTCCATTTTCAGCATATTCACCCATGATCACTGTAATATATGCCAGATTTATCAAACCAGTTTGATCTTCCAGGCTAAGTCCAACACTCTAAAATTGAGAAGGGCATGATCATTGACTGTTACATACACATTAACGTTTTTGCAGCTGCTCTCTATCAGTGTGACTTTGGTGAATTTGGCAAAAGCAGAAATAAATTGCTCTGAAAACATGATGCATATAGCTGCAAGTTTGAGTATTGGTTCCAGTGTAAAGTCTGTCTCTAATTGAGTTGGGGGTCTTTGAGTTTCTGAAAGGAAGTCCTAGGTATAAGTTTTTGGTTAGCTGGCAGACTGTTTTGTATTCTCTGATTTTTTTAAAAAAAAAATCTTTAGTGTAGGTTTACTTTAAGTGCTTTGTGCAAATTAAATAATTCTGTAGTATCTTAGTGATGTATCTTGTTAGAATATTCTCTATACTTGACTACTGTAGACAATAAAAGATAGTTATCCTCATATGTTTCATTTTGTGGTGAGAAAGCAGTATAATAAAATGACAGTGGAAAGGATGATTTGATCTACAGTGTATGGTGCTTTAATGACACATCAGCAAGGAATGTAGGATTGAATCTTGGGTGCCCAGTGCACCTGTGATTACAGAACCTGAGTGTGGTACTTTAATGGTACAGTGAGAACTTTCAAATCAGTAAAATTGAAACATTCATTTATCTGATCTTTGTGTGGTTTTGTGGCAATTCTGCTTTTAGTTTGTAGAGCTGTTGTCGAGTGTTTCATTTTTGGCTTTTTAAGTGTAAAGCAGTGTTACTTTACTGGGTTAAAGAAGGTTGCAAGGAATGAATTTGAAGGAGAGGAATGCTCAGTACATATTTCACAAGGCAATATTTAAATCTGGCTTTTAAACAGTAGTGCAGACTTTCTGCAGATGTTCACGAAGTCATTTCAGTTGTATTACTTCACCCATCTTGGCTCTAGTAAATGTACCTAGTTATATTTACTATGTTGAAAGATACAGAATACAGTAAATTAAAGTCTGAAGGACTTTCTTTTCTACTAGTTATTTGTATTTTTTCTGTATCCTGTCTTGCAAGGTGAAAGGAGAATTTTTTTAAAAAAATTCTACAACTTTTCTTTTTGAAGAAATAGAATAGAAAAAAATCTATAGAAATTAGTTGTATTTATGGTGAATTCGTTTTACATATTCAGTACTTGCAATGCATAAATATAGCCAGTTTATGTTAAACCTTCTTTCATTGCCATATGCACACCTCTTAAAGTCAGTTCTAGTAATAGAAAAATTGACTATCCATGTCTGATTTGAATGAAACCTAATTTTTAAAATGAGGAACTAATGATTTCTTTTACTTGTTGGCACTGGGAGAATTCTGTACATTTCGAGTTAGGATTCCATGGAATCTCTTGAAGATTACCATTTACTATAATTGCGAAAAAGGAATCTTCTTATTTGAGTAAAAAAACTGGTTCACTTCTTAATATCTCAGCTTTGAACCAGAGACTAAAGGTTAATCGGTGATATAAAAATGCTTTTTTGTGCTATGAGAGTAAGGAAGAGTTAACTTTTATAAGGTATTGGAAGGATCAGAGAAACTTAAATTTACTTATACAATTTTTTTTTCCAGATAGCCTGTTCTAATTCAGAATATCATTTACATATGTTAAGTGGTGTCTGCAATGCATCATGCCCAAAGAGAGATCACTTCTTGACCCATTTGTTAATTCATTTATAGCAAAATGGGTATCATTGCCTTAAGATTCTGAGAAATGAATCTGCATGAAATTAATCTTAATGTCTAGGTGTGACACTCAGGCTTGCTTTTCTAAAACAAGCTGGAGATAAACATTTTTTCTGTACTTTTTACAAGCTTACTAATACGTAAACTGTACACGTTATTAACTTCAGCTCTTTTTTCCCTTGCAACCGACTATACAGCGACCAGCTACATTTACCAAAGCCTGGGTGATGTGGAGTGGTACATAGAGATGAAGCTGTCGTCATGGCAACAGTGAGTGAAGTATCGAAAATCCCCAAGGAGAAGCCAGTGCTCTGAGAATAGGTCACTGGAATCGGGGGACTAACAGGTTGGCCGCTGGTGAACCGTTTGGAAGAACTCCTGTATCTTGTTATAAGCTTTTTTCTTTGCTGTCCAGGTTTTTAGTATATTAGTTTTACTATTTTTTATTTGAATCTAACACTTAGGCTCTATTCAGAATTTTCACTGATGACATGACACAAGAATTGAAACAGTCTAGTTTGTTGCACTTAGTTTTCATATTTCCTTAGTCTATTTTCTGTTAACTTTATCTCTAAAATACTAAAACTCTGATTTCTAAAAGCATATGGAAGCATTAAATATTCATTCTTTATATCCTCCTTTAGACACTTACTGGTTCCTAGTTCCAACTTTTGCCTCTTATGGTTGAGATTTGATAAACTTTGTTCAAGAATACAAAAAAGGCCCTGACCCAGCGTACACAACGTCTTGTGCTTAAAGTTTCTTTTAACTATCCTCCTGTGCATGTGTTTGCATGATTGGTGCTTAGATGCCTGAATTCTCAAGTCAGAAGCTCATACAAAGCTTTTCGTCAACAAAGTAGCTCATTTCTTGTATTAGGCACAGGGCTAAAGGTGTGTTTTGGACAAATAAATGCTTCTGTTGTATTCTCACTGTGACAATATGCCATGGAGTTTTGTACATAAAATTTTTGTGTGCATGAATAAGTCTGTGGTATTAAATTGAAAGCCTGTTTTTCATATCAGCACACTAAGAACTTGTTCTTTTGGAATATTTAAAAACCTACTTGACTGCGTATGTTAAGCCATGTTTAGCATGTGGAACATAAATCGCAGTTGATGTGGGTTATAGCCCTTTTTTTTTTGCTAACTATTATATAAACACCCACTCCTTCTGACATTAGTTTTATTGACTTATGAACTGATTTTAAGGGAAACTTAGGAAGCTGCTCTTATTTTTACATCATCAGTGAAATAACTTCATGGCATTGGCTTGTAGTATATGCAAATCTTGAAGCCTGCAGTGTTTCAGTTAGAAAATCACACAAAATAGAACTCTCATTTCTTCTTTTGTCACATTGAATAATGTGACAAATTTCAGGCTCTTTCAGTGGCAATGAGCGGTCGGAGTGTTTACTGATGGTAGAAATGTAGGGTTTTTCTTTCATCCTCTGCTTCTTATCCATTTGCTTTCTAATGGAAACAAAAAATGTTCTACTGTCAGTATTTGAGGTGGTGATTCCAATTAGGAGTGGTAAAAGATAGAAAAGACTGCACTTTTGACATTTCATTTAATGATTAGTATTACAAAACATCCTCATTTTATGACCTGATTCACTAGACATAGTTTGATATTTCATGACTAACCTTTAATGTTAGACAGGCTATCTAGGTTATAGCCACTAGCTCAATGTACATATTTATTTTCTAGTGTAACTTGGCACTTTAACTGTAATGATGGTATTGCAAGGTAGATTTTTGGGTGCCATGCTCGGAGAAAATCCGAAAGCTGATTTGGGGGGCACATAGGGCGTAGGTAGAGTAGACATCTCAATAATCCTTGCAGTGCTTTAATCTTCTTTCCTCCCGCCCCCCACCTTCAGACCAGCAGCAAAATTTTATGACGAAGGACCTTTGCAAGCAGAGAAACAGTGGCACCTTTTTGTTTCCTCTTACCTGGAGATGGGTGCAAATTATGAAGTTTTAGAACTAACATGCCATTTTAATGAATGGTGTAAATTCCTAATTATTCTTTGTTAGTTTAAAAATTTAAGACTTTAATTTCTGCCACTTATAGGGCACAATTGACCGTCTTTTATGCAGAATCATATTTGTGGTAAAGTAGATAAATTCCAAATTGCACATCATGAGTTTTCCGTTTCTTCATATAGATGCTATGAACATAAGTTCTTTCTCTGGACTCCTCGTTAGGATTGTAGTACCATAAAACTGATGTCCCTGATGAGCATGGTGCATGTCTGGGCAACTGAGTAAAACAGACATCCTTTAATGGCTTGATTATCATCCCTTCCCTATCATTTTGGTGCTGATGGCCTACTTCTCAAGTAGGTGCTATAAGTGCTCAGCACCTCTGAAAAGCAGAATATAAATATGGAGTACTTTATAACTCTACTTTCTAATCTTACTGGTGGTGATAGGTCTGGATAGTATTGTAGGTCTTCATAATATGTTTGAGTTTCTTTATAGTTTGAGAATTCATCTTGGCAAAAGCCTATATTAATGGAAGGTAGGAAATAACCATTGTATATGAACTGCTGTCACAAACTTCTATAATAGGCCTATAAAAATGTTCAGACCGGGTCCTGACTTTTGTGGATTTAAGTGTTGTGACATGTTTCTCTGTCACGTATCATAAAGCATACTACCAACAAGAAGAAGAGTTGAGTAGGTTCAGTTAAATTAACAGGTTTTTGCATTGAAACATAGTGGCTTTGCTAATATTTTGATGGTTATAAATAAAATATTATATATCCTAGTTATTACTGTTTCTGAAATGCTCTAACTGGGCTTCAGAATAAGATTACCTTTAGTATTCTAACTAACCTAAGCAGTTTAGCTAAAATCCAACCCTAAGCAATTAGGATAAGCCTCAGCATATTTTAAAACTCATCGGGAGACACTAAAAGTATTGAATTCCTGATGACATAAAGAAGGAATTTTCAAAGAACTATTAGCAATGATCCCCTCCTAAAAAGAAGAGGAGATATTTTAATAACTGGGTTGTAATCTTCACAGTATCTGAAGTGGAATAAACTTCATATAGTCTGTCCTTATTACACAAATCATTGTCAAATATTTAGTTGTCTGTGGGAAACAGATTTAATAAGATAGCATAATCACTCATCCCCAAGTATTTCGATCCCTATAGAAGATTTGAATGAGTTTGTTTTCAGACTTGGTAACTCGCTGCATTTTGTCTTACGTACATTATGATTATCTTAAACGTGACAACTGTACAGAATTGAGATACTACTGATTCAGCTTCACTTTAAAAAAACAAACATTTGTTGGCTTTTTTACTCAGTCTAACGATTGTTCGTAAATGAGTTACTCTTAAAACACGGGTGACTGTTTTAGTGCAGCAGGGATAGTCAATAGGTGGACTTGCAGGCCAAATCCAGACTTTTGAGTGGGCCTCAAATCTTTACTGTGTAGTGTATTTATGTATATTTTTATTTTCTCTCGACTCTGGACCTTGACTGTACTTGACAAAGAAACGAAATAGACTAACCCTGCTTGTCTTCAAACAATGAAGTGACTTATTAGCAAAGTAGACTGTCAGAGTTTGAAGGATGTAATGATTTTTGAATAGACATTCTTTGAGATTCTTGTAGTTATCTACATCAGTAGAATGCATTTTAATGACACATTTTGAGCTGTCATGGAATTAGTAATTCTGAGTGCCTCCAGGTCATACAATTAATCCAAATGTCAATGGCATTCCAAAATTGATCTTGCCGTATATTTGACCCCATCCTGCTAGCAGGGGGCAACCTAGCCCATGAACTGCTTCCTTCAGTGGTCCAGCTGGAAGAAGTGAGTGTCTTGTTGATTATGCGTGGCCTCTGAAAGAGGTGTTATAGGAATCATATGTTATGTTACATTTATTGTGCTGAGTTGCATCTGCAGTCTTTCTGTATTGGTGGATATTGTATTTTAGCAGTCAAATCATCATATTGTAGAACGGTTTTGCTGGGAATGCTGGAGATAAATTAGATAATGCAATTTGATTCACTTTCTTTGCAGCATAATTAGTTACTGAGGGAAAAAACTGTTATCCTTTGTCTTGTATAGCACCCAAAACATGCTGTGCACTTTACAGGCATAAAAGACAGGTACCTGCTCTAAGACCTTGTAAGCCAAATCAACAGTATAAAGAAAAAATGTAGACAAAAATGAGTTAGGAAGCAAGAAGCCTAGACAAAGGGAGGAATAAACAAAATAGGATATGTTGTTTGAGTGCTATACTATGCAGTAACAAGTGCCTGTGTGGCTTGTATGTTATTTTTTAAGACTTTACATTTGTAATTACATGAATACAATATATTGCAGGATTGTTGGTGAAGAGATTGGAAATTGCGTGACACGCCAGGTTTGTGTATTTTTCTGCGTGAAGAGTTCTTACCTTGCAAATATTTGATGTACTAAACTGCACCCATTAGTTTTTCTAATAGTTCAGTATTCAGGGGGATTCCTTTTCCTAGTGTCCTGCTTTGTGTAATAGGATGCACCACAGTGTTTAATGTTGAGAGTTCTCTTTGCTCAGAGGTCACTGGTGGTCTCTTTTGAAGCTCCCTGGAAAATTCTGTTTACTCTTTTTAAATCTGATCTTAGCACACTTGCTTTCTTTCAGATTTTGATATGGACTCTTCCCTTTCATCCTATGCATAGGCAATTCCAGTACAATAAAATATTAACTTGCTTAAATTAAACTGAGTAATAGCTGCTACGGTCCTTAAATAGTTAAATAAATCTTTTGTTAGAAGTAATGATTAGTGTATTCAGATTTTCATTGCTCACTTTCAAATGTTGGTACTGTAGGTGTCTGAAACTTGCATTATAAATTGTAAATCACATTATTTTTGCACAGTCAAGAACAGTAGAGTAATGTTAGCAAGATGGCAATCTTAGTTTACAATCAGCTAAGCTACAGGAGTTACAGGTTGAAACTAAACTAGTTTAAACTTGGACAGCACAAGATTAATGCTTAAACTTGCTTGCAGGAGTTTAAAACAGGTTTCTGTTGCCATTAGTTGGTTGGAAGGGAAAACAGAGATGCAACTATTCTGGATATGCAAAACAGTTTTGATTTTATTTCTTACAAACTATAGGACTCCAAGCCCCTTGATACTTGATCAGAACTACATAAACACCAAAAATCAAGTAATCAAAGCAGAAAGGAGGGTACTGAAGGAGTTGGGATTTTGTGTTCATGTCAAGCATCCACACAAGGTGAGTTGTCAAATGAATTATATACTTGAAAGTATTGAGCTGCCTTGTCAGCATCTTTGTGAGATGTAATAGAAGAAATGCAGGTTTGGAAGTGACCTGGGGGGTCTCCCATACCCCTCTATAGGTAACTGGAGTTAATTGTCTACACAGCTGAAACATTTGGTTGATTTTTAGTAGCTTGCTGTTTTTTCTTGGTTGAAATCACTTTCCTACACTATTGCAGAGGTGACGGTCATATGTAAAAGTTGTAAAATTGGGGATATATCGTAGCCTTTGCTGTGGGATTAAAGTGGAATCCACCACATAAAAATATAAGAAAATTGTCTTGTTAAAAACATCCGTCACTTTTCCTCATGTGTTAAAGTTGAGTTTTCTCTTATCCCTCAGATCATTGTTATGTATTTACAAGTCTTAGAATGTGAACGTAATCAAACCCTGGTTCAGACAGCCTGGTAAGTTTATTCTTTTCCATTTTTCCTAGCCAGGAAAATAGTAGCAGAAATAACAAGCTTGATGTCCCATATGCAAAGCATTGAGCTGTAAGTTACTAGATGAAAATACACACATTTCACAATGCATTTAATGCTTGTTTCTGCTTACTATTTTCATGGTTTGATTAACTTACTTTAATGGAGAACTCAATTTAACTTTGTTCTTTTTTCTACTCTTTAATTAAAGGGTAGTCCTTGATGGTAAGTCATAGAACTCTGCTCTCTGCACCACAGCTCACCTGGGGATGGCCTGATTGGCTGCCCTTCTCTCCAGTCAATCCAGTGCAAGCTCTCATCCGAGATTCACTGAAGTGGTCCAAATCCATCTGGCAGCATCTTCTAGTTCTGTCCGGGTGTCAAAAGGATTTGTATATTTGCTTATAGAAGTAACTGTTCAACGTGTTTCTAAATGTGTATTTGTTGCCTGCCTATTGTACTTTAGTGTATCAAAAGGACCCATGGACACATTTTGGATTGACTACCTTCAACCAATATGGATTCAGTTGACTTAATTGAATTTGGATTGCAGAGTTACTTAAAATGAATACAGCATGCTCATATTTTCTTATAGTATTTAGAAACTGAATGCTGGACACCATTTTATATAAATCACTGGTGATTGGTTGTGCTGTTAACGCCTGTAATTCACATGTTATAAATTTTTAGAGCTATCCCTGAAATTCAAAAGTCATTATTGGCATAACAGTACTGGGCAATACTAGCTTGGTAAAGGAAAAGTATTTGGTGACTGTCAAGTTAACTATGCAATTTGTAGTAGCCATTCCCAATGATTATTGAAAGGTGTAGTTATTTTTAGCTTTATTCAACACACGGTTAAATGGTTGACGCAGGGCAAGCAACTAAGATGGTTATCTGCTTCCAAAACAGAATAAATAAAGTTGAAGCAGAACTGGTGTATTATGTGCAACATTTAGCAGACTTTATTGGTCATATCTGTAGCTACCTCATAATGATAGTGGATATAAAAGTACACCACTTCTTACACACTTGAGTTTCAGACCAAAAAGAATTTACCTCTCGGGTAATGGACTTTCATTGCTTAAGTGGTAGTAAACACCTATAGGAAAAAATGCTTGGCCGATACTATAACTGGACAAACTGTTCTTTGGACTTTATAGATTTGTAGAGTTTAGCTTGATGGACACTTTGTAGAATATCCTAAAGTATTTGGGGAAAAGATCAATTTTAACATTTTGCAAAAATCCCTCATTTGGTGACATTCAGAGAGTTCTGTTTCTACGTAAGAAGTAGTTCTTGCATTGGGATTTCAGAGCAATGACAATGGTGCATATTTTGATGTTACAAAAATGAAGTAACAAATTCAAAATGTTAAATCCTTTAAACTTCAGTGGTAGTAGTACGAGAGTCTAAAAAAGGCAATAAGCATATGTAAGTTAAAGAAAAAATAATAAAGTAGATTGAGTCTCCAAGTTTTATTTCTTTAAATTGAAAGCGATAAGTGAACATGAGACAAACTTGCAATTAACTTTTTTTTAGGAATTACATGAATGACAGTCTTCGAACTAATGTATTCGTTCGTTTTCAACCAGAGACAATAGCATGTGCTTGTATTTATCTTGCTGCTAGAGCTCTTCAGGTAAGTGTGGTGTTTAATTACTTGAGATTGGTATATTCATTATTAGTAACTTTTTTTATTCCCAGAAAACACCTGTAGTGATACTAAAGGCCTGATTTCTTTTGATCTTTAGATATTTAAGGCTTAATTCTGTCTTTTAGATTCCACTGCCTACCCGTCCTCATTGGTTTCTACTCTTTGGCAGCACAGAAGATGAGATTCAGGAAATATGTATAACCACTCTGAAGCTTTATACTAGGAAAAAGGTAACTTGTTTTTAGAACTGACTAACTTAAATGAAGATAAATATGTGTGTGGTGGAGTTTGAACACACATGTACTTTTACACTTAAAAATCTACCAGAAAAAAGCTACCCTGTATTCACCATTTCCTCCTTGGGGAAGAATATGAGAGCGCTAATTGTGCATAACAGATGTTAGTCATGTTGCTTAATGCATTGGTGTCAGATACAATAATAGATGTGGTATATTGACTAGAGTAATCTTGGTCCAAAAATCTTGACAGTGCATATTCCTCTCTTATACAGCCTAATTATGAATTGCTGGATAAAGAAGTAGAAAAGAGAAAAATGGCATTACAGGAAGCTAAACTTAAAGCAAAAGGATTAAACCCAGATGGTACTCCAGCTCTCTCAACACTGGGTGGTTTTTCTCCTGCCTCCAAACCATGTAAGTCACAATGCAAGGAACATGCTGTAGGAAGATGTCTGTATATAATGAATCTCTTGTGAGATTAAATTTGTCTATACCTTGATGCACTAGAAAGGAATGAGATGTAACATTTCTCATTCTCCACTGAGAGTTGTGAAGTTATGTAAAACATCTCATATGGTTAAAGCTAGAGGTTAACATTTTAATTACTTTTGGTTACTGGATTTTCATTGATACCCATTATAGGCAACCTGCAATAATGTGATATTGAAGGAAAATTGCACTACCAATTAGATGCTCATTATGTTATACTGCTTGGTTAAGTACACTTAATGGTACACATTCAGCATATGCATCACAGTGTCGTTACTGTGGAAGCACACAATAAATATTGAAAACTTGTAATTATGATTTGTGTGTAAAAGTGGGATTTTCATAAGACACTGTTTCTGAAATGCAACAGAATATTTAAAGTGACACGGTTAACTTGAAATCTAGTCACGTGACACAACTCAACTCCTCTTTTAACTGATGTGCCTACTCGTTATTTTCTTTGTGCTTGGTATTTCTAACTATTGTTTTAAAACAATCTTTCAACATGTGTTTATCCATCAGCATACAGTAGGACCACTGCCATTGAAAGCTGTGAATGTGAACAATTCAGAAATATAGAAATGGAAGTTGCAGTAGCAGTGCTGTCTTGACAATACTATAGAATAGCCATACTGCATAGAACATAGATTTAGCTATACTTTTAACAGACCAGCCAATAATTAAAGTTCTTTACAGCATAATTTTAAAGGGATCCTGTCAGTTTAGAACATAGTCTTTTTGCCATAGATCTGTCTTTCAATGATATTTTTAACATTTAAATTCCATTAGCACTTAAAGGCCACAGCTAGGTTGGGCATGATTATACTAGGCAGTATACAAACACACTTTTAAAGTTCAACCATATAGCTAGTTCTCAAGGAAGATACAAAATAAAGATTTAGTTTCTGTACATTTGCTCCAGTCTTCAGATAATGATAGTACATTATCTGAAGACTGGAGCAAATGTACAGAAACTAAATCTTTATTTTGTTTTGTATCTTTCTTGAGAACTAGCTATATGGTTGAACTTTAAAAGTTCTTTGAAGTAGTGCATGCAAAATTCCCTTACGGACTCCCTAAAGGGAGGGTGAAGGGATAATTTTATGTATGGCTAGCTGAGTGAAAATGGGATTTCAGGACATTCAGAACAAGCCAGCAACTCAATTTTTAATGATGATTCTGCTGTTGGCTAGTTGAGGAATAGAATTAAACCTTTCTCTCTAATAACATCCAGTATGTGGTGCAATTCACGGCATTGGTTTTGAAATGAAGCCCTAAATGTGTGTTGCTCTTGGTTAGATGACCTGATTGTGTGGTTCCGTGAGCTTACTGTGCTCAAGCTCGTACAGTAAAAGTGTTGAGCACTTTATCAACCGGAAAGCTATAGAAACCAACATTTCTGATATCTCCAAATACGAATTAAAAGTATGATTTGTGCAGGACTGGCAGGCTCCCTGCCTGGCTCCATGGGGCTCTCCAGAAGTGGCAACATGTCCTAGCTGCTCCTAGGTGGAGGAATGTCCCATGGGGTTCCGTGCACTGCCCCCCTCCCTGATCACTAGCTCTGCAGCTCCCGTTGTCCAGGAACCGTGGCCAGTGGAGCTGCGGGGACAGGACACATGCATCTTTAAAGAAAAAATGTATTAGACCGGGGTGGCCAAGCTGAGCCTGTGAAGGAGCCAGTATTTACCAACGTACATTGCCAAAGAGCCACAGTAATACATCAGCAGCTCCCCCACCCCACTCCCAGCGCTTCCACCCACCAGCAGTGCCTCCCCCTCTCCCACCTCCTGATCAGCTGTTCCATGGGGGGTGCGAGGTGGGAAGCGGGATCGATGGCATGGCAGGCTTGGGTTGGGAAGAGAAGGGGCGGCAGGGCCTCTGGCAGAGTCAGGGGTTGATCAGTGAACACCCTCTGGCACATTGGAAAGTTGTTGCATGTAGCTCCAGCCTGGAGTCAGTACCTATACAAGGCGCTGCATATTAACTTCTGAAGAGCTGCGCGTGGCCACCCCTGCATTAGACAGTGTGTACTTGTTGTGGTATGATTTACAGACTATTTAAATAAAGGATTTTACTGGTGTCTTTAATGTAGTATTTTAACTTACAGGAGCAGATACTAAATGGAAAGAGGGAAGAGAAGCAGTCAACACTAAACTTTATATCAGCACTAACTATGTAGAAACTTTAACACTTACATAAAATGTACCAAAAAATCCTGTTCCTTAATGACAAATTCTGCAGCTAGTGTATAACATCGTAACCTTGAATTATTTGCTCTCCTTAGCTTCCCCAAGAGAAATGAAAACAGAGGAGAAAACGCCAGTATCTGTGAATGCCAAAACTATTAAAAAAGAACCAGAAGAGAGGCAACTAGCTTCAGAAAGTCCTTACAATGGGTAGGAAAAACCTGGCTTTTTAAGCCAGCCAGTCTTAAGTCGGGCACTTTCATGTTTTAGTCTTTGCTATCTAGTTTTGTGAAAATAAATTTGTTTTTACTATGTGTAATCTTCAATTTTTTTTTTTAAATTTAAGCATGAGAAAAGAAAGCAAGAGAAGTAGAAGCAGCAGAAGTGCTAGTAGGTCAAGGTCAAGAACAAAGTCACGGTCTAGATCTCATAGTCCTAGGAGACAGTAAGTAAAATAATACTTTTTGATTGCTAAATGACTGACTTGTTAAGAGGATAATTCAAAATGCCATTGCATATAGTAGATTGTCTTACAATAGTTAATTTACTAACAGCAAATCCCGCTAAAGTAGAGTATCACACAGTTGTCCTGGTATCCAGTAGATATTCAAATGCACAAGGTAGTGGATGAAAATCAGTGGTTTAAGAGTATCCATACATTCTTGAGATCAACATCAGATGCTAAGTTTTGGGCCTGCAACTGTGGCAGAGAGTAAGGTCCTCTTATGATATTTATTTGAAAACCATTACTTGCATCTAAGTTTTTTTCCATTTTAAATACGAGAATTTTCTCAAGCACTTCCCTTAAAACTGTGGGAATAGTTGTATGTTCTGAAAGCACTATAATAAATTGAGTCTCTTATGCAGCCAAATTTTGAAACTTTGCATGTTGCAAACTCCTCCCCCAAATATCTGAAGTGTATGTAAGATCCATTTTAAGGAACGTGTGGAAATGTTAGCCATTTAAACATATAGCTTTAGAGACCAATTCTTGTTCTGTGGATACCCATTTATCTTTGGAACTGCTAGGAGTTGAACACAAGTACAAGTCTTTAGCTGCTGTTGCAAAGAGAACCCTCTATCATTGTTTTTAACCAATGCAGTATCTGCTGGAGTTTGTAAAGAGCCTTAAATGATAACTGAAGGATGTGAATGATCTCAAATCTGTGATCAAATTTGACACTTCACTGCCCACAGCATGTAAAAAAAGCAGATTTTCTGTTTCATATTGAGGCAGTCGAATAAGTTTTATTTTCACAGGGTAAAAAGATGTAAATATCCTAATTTTTAAATTTTTTTGTAAGTTACAATAATAGGAGGAGTCAATCAGGAACATACAGCTCAAGGTCAAGAAGCAGGTCTCGCAGTCACAGTGGCAGTCCTCACAGACATCATAATCATGGATCTCCACACCTGAAAGCCAAGCACAGCAGGGATGAGTTGAAGAGTGCAAATAGACATGGTCACAAAAGGAAAAAATCTCGCTCACGTTCTCAGAGTAAATCCAGGGATCACTCCGAGGCTGCCAAGAAACACAGGCATGAACGGGGACATCACAGGGACAGGCGTGAAAGATCTCACTCTTTTGAGAGAGCTCATAAAGGCAAGCACCATAGCAGCAGTCGGTCAGGACATAGCAGACACAGACGCTAAGTTTTGGGCCTGCACCTGATTTTAGTTAAACCTGTATATAATACAGTGTATGGACTGAGATTGAAGAAGAAACTGATTAGGAATTGATTTATTTAAAGCCCAACATCTAATTTTCTAAAACATGTAGGACATTTTCTTTGGAAGAACTATGTTAAATTTTTGCACATAAAATACCTTAGCAGTATCAAACAATTGAAAATAATGATCAGGTTAAATTGTACGTATTAGAGTTGTATAGTGTTTATCAATATCGGGACTGGAGAACATATTTCTGTTTAAAAAAAGTACCTTATTTTTATACAGGCCAATTGCAGACGCTTATATTTAAGTATAGTTATTTGTCTAAACAATGGTGAATACTTTCTTACACTGGTTTTAGTCTGCATGTGTATAAAGATTTTTACAAGAAATAAAATATAGTGCTGTTTTTTAACTTCTCTGTTGCGTTGAATTGTTCTAATTATTACCAAAGCTAATTCAGAGCAAACTGCTTTGTTAGACTGAATTATCACCTCCACTGTTGAGGAGTAAAAGGACATTTTTGCAATCGTTTTGGGAGCAGAGGGAATCCTAACTTTTAGAATTTCAAAATTTGAGTTTGGACAATTAATATTTAAGAATCATGTCACACATTTTGCATCTTTTAGCTGTAGTTTAACTCTTAATGCTCTTGCTAATTCTAGAGATGACATTTTTAGTGTGTTCAAGCATAAACATTCTCACTTTGGGGGATGGCTCCATAATTTCAGTAGTGCTGGGTTCTTCAGTCTCTCCTAAAGAAGGCAGTCAGCTGTCTTGATTGGTTGGGCTAACTTGCTAGGTAAGTCCTTCCACAGAAAATCCCCTCCAGATTTTCCCTGATTCCGAAAGGAAAGCAGGTGAAGTCAGTGTTTGTAGACTGTCAATCTACTTTTTCCCCTTCTGGTTCTTTTATGTCCCCTTAGCTGTCCACTTTGTTAGTGTAGGGTTACTTTTTGTTCTTGTATAAGAGCTGCTCAGATTTACCTCATGGAGCTCCAGGCAGTTGTGGGGACTTTGACCATGCTTTCCCTTCAAATAGTAATGGCAGAAAAAGCATAAAAAGAAAAAGGCATCTCTGTGCTCTTCTCACCCCCCTTTAGCATAGTGCAATAAGGGGAAAAGCGTTCCATTTGCTCCCCCAACCTCAGCTCAGGGCTACTGCAGTTAGAAAGCAAGCAACATATGTCCCTGGCATAGGAGAGTGCAATAATGGCTGCTGCTAAGTGAGGGGCCCAGGAAACAGGCTCACTCTGCTGCCACTAATGTGGACTGGGCCTTTACCAGCAAGTATCCCACCTCAGCAGCACCAGTCAGCATGATAAAACTCCAGATCCCAAGTCACCTTCCAAAACATGAGGGGAGGAGGAGGAGGAGGAGGCTAAGCAGATTGCCTGGACCCGCTTCTTGCCATGCCAATGGACATACAGTAGTCAGGACACCCACTAAGTGCTGTAGGCGTCTTGAAAACTGACAGCACAGTGAAATCAGTTTCCTGCCTCCGCCCCCTCTTCGCTTTGTAGTGGTGTCCATTTTTTAATAGAGAGCTTTTGTACCACAGGCAGCCATTTTAGAACAGGCTCCTGTCCTACTGGCTGAGCAGCCATCTTGGAGTCCACTGGGTGGAAAAGCATAAACTTTCTTATCTGGACTCATTACTCCAAAGGTGTTGGGCCCCCTCTCTTGGTAGTCCTCTGACAGTGCAAGGGTCACTGATATAGAGCAAAGAAATCCTAGAGGATCATCAGGAATGATTCTTCCCTGTACAGCTTTTTGCCTTTACTCTTGAGTATGGCTGTTGCTGTTGGTTATCTTCTCACAGCAGTCAGCCAAAAAGGGGACACAGATCAGGAGGAGGTCTAAGATAGAAAACATCCAAAAATATTTGCTAGTGGGCTGTTAAACTGACCCTTACATTCTCATCCTGGCTATCTTGTTTAAGGGGTTCAAAGGCAGCTTGGTAAATCTGTTGTGCTTTTAAAAAAAAAAAAAATTCTACTCAAGTTTGAACTGACAGATGGTAGAATGAGCTCTCTGCAGAGACTGATGGGATTAGAACCTCTGCAGAGGCCTTCCCCCTTCACTGCCCACTTACTTATACTGAGTCCCTGCTCTCTTACATTCCCAGAAAGGTCTGGGGTTGAGATCCAATTTTAAAAGAATTCCGATAACATCTGCTTTAGTTTGAGATTCCTCACTCAGAGCTCAAGAAGGCATTCATGGCTATGGAAGCAGATACTTCTGCGAGACAGGTTTTTGGTAGTAAACCTATACTTGAGGGAGTTGGGGAACCAGTAGAAAAAGCTGCATCTGAAGCACAGGACAAAAAAATGTTTTCTCCTCTTAGTGATGATTGTCAAGAGATTGTACGCTGTTTTTCCTCTGTAGGCAGCCTTTGTAGGGTATTAGGTTCTCTAAGCATGTATATTTGAAGCTCCATTTTCTTTCCTACCCTGGATTGGGGAAAAACAGGACCATTCATTCTAGAGGTGATTCATTCTCAGGGAATGCTCCCAAGTGAAATCAAGAAGTACCAGCCTATTCTTGGGGGGGTGGAGGGAGGGTGTGCATGCCACCTTCCCCTTGTTTTTTCACACTTATTTTGCCAGCAGTGTGGACAAATGATTGACTTCCCTGGCCTCCCACTAGTTGCCCTAAAATTTAAAAGGATCTCCCCAAAATCAGCCTGTCCAAGAGAAAAGCTAGGGTCTGGCAAATCTTTGGGGTGATAAAACCTGTCCTAGACAAGGATTGGTATTGGGACTTGCACTCCATTCTGTTCTTGTTGCCAAAGAAATCAGGAGTACAGGGCTTCTCCTGGGCTTAAAATCACTTAAGATTTACAACAGCATAGCTCACCCACAAAACTGCCTTTAGCAATGGTGGCAGCAGAGGGAGCTCACGACTATAACCCAGATTTTTGGGAAATCAACCATCAGGAACAGAAAGCGGCGGGCCTGGTGACTTGATGTTATCTCCCAGGTATGGCTAAGGGCTCTGCTACAGGTATTCCCTCCTTTTCCAATGACAGCATGTACCATCTACCAGGTAGAGAGACAACAGGCTGCAGTGATTGCACTAGCCACACATTCCTGGTTTTCAGACCTGATGGAGGGCGGGAGAGCTGGCCTCCACCATTACTATTCACTCTGGATCTTCAATCACAGGCCTGACTGCTCCCTCACAACCCAGCTTCTCTAAGCCTGAGTGCCTGGTTATTAAAAAGGTCATGTTAATTAATAATAAACCACTAGAATATACCACTGTCATGTTCTCAATCCTGCTGAAGTTCAGCAAGCTTTCTTCCAATTCTCAGAATACAAAAATATGGAGACCATGGGATTCCTGGTTAACATAAAGAGGCTACACAGTGAGCACTGGCCAGTCTAGATGCCCTGCACAGTAAAACAAAAAAATCTCCAGCCTAATCAGACTTCTTTGCAGTGTAGCTATATGTGACGTTTCCTAGCTTTAAATTTGCTGTTGGGTTCCTTTTTCAACCCCCTGTCTCAATTGTCACTATATTTCCTTTCACTGGGCTGACTTCTGTTCGTGAGAGTCACAAGCTTTTGAGCTATATAGAGCTCTTCTTCAGGTCTGTGTAGCTCTAAAGCTTCTCTCTCTGTCTCTCTCTCATAGAAGTTGGTCCAATAAAAAAAAAAAAATCCCACACACATCATCTCTCTCTAATAGCCTGGGATCGACATGATTGCAACTACATTTCCTGACAATTAAGGTCTGCTTCCGAGTGTAACCTGTGTGAAAGGTATCAGAGGCAGGAACTCTGGCCTGTTTTTTTTCCTGTAACGAAAGGGTAATAATACTCAGACTCTTCATTCATCCCTAAAATAAATTTTTCTTCTATTCATCCCAGGAGATTTTTCTTTTCTTTTTTTTTTGTCCAAACCCAGCCCCTCTGAAAGAGATCTAGATTGCAATTAATACCTGTGTTTGGAGCACAAGCTCTCAGCAAAACCTCTGCTTTCTTCATCCTAATATACCACAGAGTTATTAGACTGAAAGCTTCCAGGGCCCCCACAGCAAGATATATTTTGTGGAAAGAGATGATTTTTCTGGGGCATGTCAAGACAAGGGCAAAACTCCATTCAAGATTAAAGCCCATTCCACAAAGGCAATGGCAACTTCATGAGTCAGTGAAGGGTTTTGTGGTGCATTGATGTGTATCCCTGCATTGGTTCACTAAATGCTAGAAGGTTGATAGTCTTCAACTGGGCAAAGCAGCCTTCCGAAAAAGGGTTTTACAAGCCACAATGCACCTTTCTTCTTCTCCCAACCCCCTAATAATTGATAGTGGGAGGGAGGTGATGATTGAGTGTACTACGATGTATTTTATGTTGAAAGGTTCTTAATATTACAGTTCTCAAGGATACAGTAAAACCCAGCTTACTTTTCAAGTTCAAATCTTTAGGTCAGTTACAGAAAATGTAGAAGCCACACTAGGCTACACTTTCAATGACACATCCATATTTTATTTTTTTAAAAAGTAGTTAAGCAAAACAGGCATCCAATTACTACTTACATATGCTACTATTGTCACTCACCAATGAAATGATGTAGCATTGGGTCATGAGACTACTGACAGATCCTGGGCCCAAACAGTCCTGTTTTGATGTTAATTGGAGCTCTTTCCATAACCTAGCAAATCTGTCTTTTATATTGTATTATAATACTAATTAACATTAAACAGCCCTTTACAATATTTTTACCTTCTTATGGGCTCTTTACAATACATAATGTTTAAATTCATCGCTGCACCAATAGCTTTCCCATATTTTCAATATACAGAGCATTTTACTAAACATTTACAATTCTCAGAAACAATCATTAAAAACCTGGCTCAAAACATAACGGTAGGATAAGCTTGGGTCATGACTTTGTTAACTCTTACTTTCCCATAACATGTCTCCTACTACCACTTTTCTCAGACTAGCAACTTCAATTTCCCATACTCCTCTACACTTAGGAAATACCAATGTTTCAGCTTTTCCATCAAACATTTGATTTAAAATGTTATTACCTATTTGAATTAAAGGGGTATAGTTAGCAAAGCTTGTGTCCTAGTAATGTTTGAGTACTCCTTTGGTGTAAACTATATTACCAGTTCTTGGTGATCTGTTGTGAACTTGGCTATGGTATTAACAAATTCACGTTACATAGCATTTCTCCCTTTAGGACTAAAACAAAAATGTGGCTATTTTGTAACACATCTCATTGCACCATAATAAACATGCCTTTCTCTTTGCCACTGCACATCATTATCATGGACCAGTCTTACCATTCAGATCTTCCATTTAGTCAGTCACACTGGAAAGGATGTAAATTCTTCTGTTCGGAACAGTAACATTTGTTGTGGGGGGAATATGGGGTAGTTTCATTCAACTCCGCTGTACAGGGACTGCCCAAAAAGGACATACTAGCACCAGCAGCATGGGCCAATCAATGAGAGGAAGGAGAACCAGCAACCTGGGTCAACCAGCATAGAGTGCTTTCTACACAGCAAAATAAAAACAAGTACACATCAGCCGTGGACAAGTGTGACATGGGGTAGCAGCCCAAGTTTCTGTCACCCTTAGGCCTCTTTGAAAATCCCAGCTAGCTATTAATGCTATATGTGAGCACAAACTGTGCTGAAAGGCAGTGATGTCCTGGATTACGATGCAGGCTAAAAGTTACAGCACATTCAGGATCTTATTCTGCCCTACCACATTATCTTATACTTAGCATATAACAAATGTGCATGGTCAGGAAGGATGTTAATTGCCTCATCAATCTATTTTTTTAAAATAGCATGAAGTATAAGCAGAGCTTAATTAATACATTTTTCTTATAACAATATGTATTTTATATAATTACTCCTGGGGGAGTTCTGCGCCACTGCGCAATGCAGAATTTCACACAATTCCCTGTTTTCCCACACAATTTCTGGCTGCCAAAGGGAGGCTCCTATCTCTGCTTTGAACTCTCAGCCCTGAATCCTCCCCCGAGGAGTTAGGCATCTAAGCCAAGTCAGCCCATTTGCTAGCAGATGAAACCTGGACCTTCTCACAAAAAAGACCCCCCCCCCGCCCCGTTAGAACCAATAACCCATTTTTAAGGGTGCTGTCCTGGAACATGAGAGACCCAGATTCAAATCCCTGCTCCATGTGATTTAGAGTAGGGACTTCAACCTAGATCTCTTACATTTAAGGGCAGTACCATAACTCTGTTCTGGGCTGGGACCATAAAGCTATTCTGGGCTGGGACCCTCAGTCTCTCCTGTCGAAGTTCCACTATGTATAACTAATAAAATATTCATTACGCACTAGTGAGGGCGAGGCTATAGTGTGGTGGCTGAGGCACTCCACTAGACTATTGGAGACTGAAGGTCAAGTCCCTTGTCTAATCATTATCAACACATGGTGGTGGAGCTCCAGGAAGAGAGTGAGACACACTCCCAAGCATTCCTGATAGCCTGGTGTTTATCACAACCTTGTGCACTATGGTAGCCCTGCATTCAAATCCCTGAGTCTGAGAAGAGATTTGAACCTGACATCTCAGCTACATACCCTAACCACTGGGATAGTGGGTGTTCCAGGGACACCCCTTTTTAAAAAGCCATTCCTTTGTGCAGGGTCCAATCCCATAAGTATGTTCTGAACACACATGTGGGATCAGGCTCTGCTGAGAGAGAGGCAGGGGAGTGCTTTGGGGCTGTGGGTTGAGCCCTGAGCAGCTCATTAGCTGTGGAATGACATCAGAACTTAGTTGGCTTTACACAGGCCCACCAATGGAAGCTTAGCACCCTCGGAGTTAGGCAGCAGCTGATCTGGTTCTGTGACTGTCAGCAGCACCTAAGTACTTTTGTGGATCTAGCCCTTAGTGACTTTTGAAAATTGTATCCAGTGTTTTTGAATGTCACAACATAGCACTCAACTGCCTTCCCTGGACTTGTGCAGGTGTAACCGATCTTAGTAAACAATTCTGCTGCTACACAGGAAGCAACAGAATCAAGTTCATGCACTTAGCTCTGTTGGCTGTGCCGAGCTAACTGGAGTAGAAAAACTGTAACACTTCAGGCACTAAAGTAAGCAGATAATCTCTCTTCTATTCTAATCTATATGTTTTATTCCAAACTCAGCACCATGGTTTATAATTGGCTTCACCCAGGGGACCAGACCTGATGAGTGAGAAGGTGTTTTGCATGGTCACTTTGCAGAGTGGAATCACACTGTAAAGAAAACTCAGACTCCTTACTAATTCATGGCAATAACATTTACAGAAACAAAAATAAGCCTTTATCTTGACATCTGAGCTTTAATAGTAATTACCCTACCTCCTCTCCTTCACTGCTCAGCCCCTTCACAGGAGTATCCTGGAGGGCAGTACAACATCACCCTCTCTTTCACTGCCTTGGGTGCTGGTGCAGCGTTCATGAATTTTAACACCGTCTCTGAACTGTTGCAACTTTAGAACCTGACTGAGGCAGTAACTAAGGCCATCAAATGCAAAGTGAACTCAGGTATAACTGAGCTGCAACATAAGAATAGTGATGGGGTTCTAGCTTACCTTGCTGTCAGATGCTCATTGCCTGTAATGGCGCCTCTGCTGATTCCAGGTGCTCATCAAGCGCCTTCCACTAGGCAAGTGGCAATTTGAACAGCTACACCAAGTAAATCCTACAGCAGTGCTGCCTCATACTGAGCATTAAATAGCTAAGCTCTGGGAGCGGGTGGCTGTCCATAATATTTGTGTTAAATCCTGATTTCTTGCATGCAGGGGCTGTCAGATTTCTTGTCGCCTCTGCAGTAGTACTCATCACTTTTATGTATTTTTATATGACTGTACTTGTACATTCATCAACGGTGACATACATGGCTGGTAACATGTTTTAATAGAATCTTCAGCCATGACACTAAAGAAATCCATGAAGGGCTAAGGAACACTCATCTAGCAAAGTGTAGTGAAGGATATAATGTGTCGCTTTTACATGGCAGGTATTTTTAGTAATCATTAACTTTAGCACATGGATTTCTGCTTCTGCTGAAGGCACAGCAGGCAAGGTTACCCAGTCTGTTATATTAAAACCATATGGTCAGCTGTTGAAAATTTGTTTTATGCTGCAGAAATCAAAATGCAGTTGCTATGGAGTGGCAGATGGCAGCCACAATGAAACTGAAATGCCAACTGCATGACATGTGGGATTGAGTCTACATTTTTCCAGTTTGTTAAACTTGTTTTAAGAAATCAGTTTAACACCCAACTGTGCTGCAAAACCGTAACATTAGCCGTTACAAGAAAGTTCCCAGAGAACTCAAAGTAAGATGGGATTTCATGTGCTTGTCTCGATTAAAACAAAAATTGTCACTGACAGTGTTTACAAAACAGGTTTTGAAACCAGTTTGCTTGGCAGAAAGAAGTGATGACATTTTGTTTTTTTAAAAAAATGAAGAATATTTGTTCAAATATCTTTTGTGAAACTGGAGCAAAGGTGATTGTGACTCATTAAACTGCACAGCAATCACGTCCCTTCTTCAAACAAGCTGTATGTCTTGGTGGAATGCCATACGAATGCATATGGGCAACAGATGGGCGGGAGGGGGAAGAATAGGCCTGAGTTTGTGAGGTAGTAAAAGCCTGTGTTTCTTACTCCTTTTCTCTAGCTGAAACATCTGCTGGGCATCCTCAGAGGTAGGTAGCAGATGATTTGATTTTGCGAATGTCAGCAATGCTGTAGATGGGGCCAGAAAGTTTCTAAAACATAACTATGTGCATATGAATTTCATTGTGTTGTAGGCTCTTACTGGCTTAATAAAGTCTGACTAAAGCCCGGCTTTTTAAAGACATGCCTCTCCCACCACTTGGTGTTGCTTGCCTTTTTATTTTTTTAAAGCCTAACTCAGCTGGGATGTCAGTGAATCAGGGTCAAATCACTTCTCGGCTGCTGGGAATGCTCCAAATTTTACTAATTTTTGAAGGGAAATCTGAAGCACTAGCAAGGTTTTTCCTTCAATGTTCGTGGATTCATAGCTTATAAAGCTGGAAGGAAGCACTGTAATCATCTAGTCTGCCCCCCCTGCATAACACAAGGCACAGGACTTCCCTGAATTAATTTGTCTGAATTAGCATATATCTTTTAGGGAAAAAAATGCTGTCTTGATTCTTCTTCTTTTTTCATGTGGCTTAGAAACTGCCATGTTGGCTATCCAAATGTGGGTTGGCATTCCAATTAATTGCTTTGGCTGATGCAGAGTACATGGCAGAGATACCATGGATACAATTGTTTGGGACATTGATAGGTTGACATTCATTTCACCAGTCACAAATAGGTTTGCGTTTCAGTCCCAATTTATGGAGAAAGTAAGTGCATCTGCCATGCGATGTGCAGATGTGATTCAAAGGGGATGGGGCTGCGAGATCCAGCTGGACAAGTGGGTCTTGCTCTGGCAGACTGCTTGGAGCCAGACACGCTTCTGAGCGGCGTGGTAACGGAGTGGGGGCAGGGGGTTGGCTAAGGGGCAGGGAGTTCCAGGGAGCTGTCAGCCAGGACAGGGAGCAGGGGGCACTTGGATGGGTCGGATGTTCTAAGGGAGGCGGTCAGGGGACGGGGACTGGGGGGGGTTGTATAGGACGTGGGAGTCCCAGAGGTCTGTCGGGTACAGTGGGGTGGATAGAAGTCAGGACAGTCAAGGGGCAGGGAACAGGGGGGACAGGTAGTGGGTGGAGTCCTGGGGGGGCAGTTAGGGCGAGGGGGGTCTCTGTAGGGGGTGATCAGGGGGACAAGGAGCACGGGGGTTTGGATGGGCTGGAGGTTCTGAGGGGGGCAGTCACGGGAAGGGAAGTGGGTTGGTGTCAGATGGGGGCAGGGCCAGGCTGTTGGGGAGGCACAGCTGTCCCTACCCAGCCCTCCGTACAGTTTTGCAACCCTAATGTGGCCCTCGGGCCCATGCTTGTTTTAGACCATGGTTGGAAAGGCACCCTCTTAGTCATGTAAAGCTAATTTTAAATTGCTATAATCTGCAACATTAGGTTTGAACTGGCAAACATCAACTTCCATTCAATACACAATTCGTCTTTAAAATGTTGAGTAGGGATTTTAGTATTAAATACCTACCACCTTGCATGGAGCCAAACTGCACTGCAGACTTGACTTTCCTGAACTGGCATGTTGAGCCCTGAGCTCCTATCTGTTCGACGTACTGTAGTTTGGGCACTTTTCCAAAGGATATAATAATAACTAAGCAACAGGCCTGTAATGAACATATATAAGCACTAATTCTTGGGGAGTGAATGAGCTTGTTTGCCTATTTGGTTTGTCTTTTGGCTTGCCTATAGTTTACAGTGTGGTCTGTTTGGGGTTGTATGTTTGGGGACTGCGGGTCAGCGGCTTACTAGCTGAGTGTGCTCTAGCAAGGTTCTAGCCTCCTGGCCTTTGATCATTCTGCCTCTGTATGAGAACAAGGGGACAGGGTTGACCTAAGAGAGACGGACTTAAGAGCCAGTGACCAAGGGGAGCTAGTGAGGAAGGAAGTTTGAGAGGGAGCAAGAACAAAGTTGCCACAGTTCAGAAAAGCTGCATTGCCAATGTCAACACTACTCCTGGCTCTTCCACCTGCACTTGTGTCCAGACAGAGAACTCGACCATGGATACTCCTATTCTGGTCCTGATGTGGCTTTGCAGAGATTGGCCTGTATTTTCCCTTCATAGGAAGCCAGGTTGGGGAGACCATCCAGTGTGAGAGGTACCTACTGGTAGATTGTCTTAGGAAGGAGATGGGAGAACTACAGGAGGAGGTGGCAGGGTAGACAGCAACCATGCCCCTGAAGAATTCAACAGAAATATGCATATTGAGACCTCCAAGGTTGAGGAAGCATCCAGCTAGAAACATAACGATCCATGACTAGAACCCTGCTCTGTAGTGCCTGGGAGGGCTGATGCTCCCACAGTACCACTGGGAGGAATGCAGAGCCACCTTCAGGGAGCACTGTGAAGATTTGGCATCACAGGAAGTACCACCCAAAGGTTCTAGAGTGACAATACCCTGCAGCCCTCTGGCCAAGTGCACTGTTTAACCCACACAGACTTCTGGCCTGCTGTGACTCTAGATCTCACTTTGTCTTCTGTCTCCACTTTCCAACCCCAGCCTGACTCTGATCCTGACTCTTGCCTCCTGATTCCAGACTGGTGACTATCTCTGATCTCCAGTCTTCAATCCCGGTCCAATTATGACTCTCAGTTATTGAACCTGACTCTCACAATTCCTCCAACTCCTGCTCACAGACTACCATCCTTGATGAGTACAGCCCAGCCCAGCTGTGACTGCTAGGCTAGACTGCCAATGCCCCGATCCCTTACAGAAGAGGACTGCAGTAGCACCACCAGTAGAGGAGGAAACAGCTTCTTCACGGGGTAGAACCCCTGCTCCCAGCGCACCATCCATAGCGATTTAAAAAATGGTGGTGCTAGTCAATGACTCCCTTTTAAGGATGGATAGAGGAATCCACCTACCAGCCTGAGCTGGCATTCCAGGAGGAGGTGTGCTGCCTGCCCGGGGCCTGTATCGGAGACATTATAGAGGCATTGCCAAGGATCATCTGGCCTACTACCTCATGCTGCCCATCCATGTGGGCACTAATGATATTGCGAGGTATACGAGATATCCCTGAGCTCTGGGAATGAGGGGGAAGGAGTTGGGGGTGCAGGTGACTTTTCAAAGGTAAGGTCCCAGGCAGAGACAGACACATCCCAGCCATGGAAGCATGGCTTAGCAGCAAGTATCGCAAGAAGGGCTTCTGCTTCCTCGACCATGGGATGCTGTTCTGAGAAGGACTGCTGAGTAGAGACGGGGTCCACCTGTCAAGGAAGGGGAAGAGTATCTTCAAATGAAGACAGACAAAACTAGTGAGGCAGACTTTAAAATAGGTTCAACTGGGAACCAAGGCCCAAAGGTAAGTCCAGAACATGCAGACCTGGGTGAAGGGTTAGAATCTGGGGGGAACATCAGCTATCATAACAGGGACAAAAGAGAGAAAATAGGGAACAGAGAGGTAAATCTAATGAACATCTCATTTGTCTATATACTAATGCAAGCAATATGGGGAATAAACAAGAACTAGAAATACTAGTAAATATGCACAATTACAACCCATCATAAAGACATGGTAAGATAATTCACATGACTTGAATATTCGCATAGAATGGTACAGCTTGTTCAGAAAGGCCAGACAGGGAAAAAAGGAAGGAGATTTAGCCGTGTATACCAAGGATGTATACACTTGCAATGAGTTTGATATAGAAGTGGGAGGTAGACCTGTTTAAAATCTCTGGGTAAAGATAAAAGGGGTAAAAACAAGGGTGATATCATGGTAAGGGTTTACTATAGACCACCTAACCAGGAAGAAGAGGAGGATGAGGCTTTTTAAAAAATACTACTAACAAAATCATCCAAAGCACAGGACTTGATCGTGATGGGTAGTTGAAGTCCCCACAACATCTGCTGGGAAAATAATACAGCTATACAGGGGCTGACTGACACAGCTACAACAACCAAGCATAATTATACATGAATATTCAATTCAAAACCGCTTGGTACATTTTTTTCACCACTAGATGACAGTGTTTAGCAACTTTACCTATAGAGAGACTTCTGACACTGACAAGACCAAGTCCAAATGTTTGTGGCTGATATGAAGCTGTTGAAAAGCACTTGTGATGACAGCGCTGTACTTGTTTAGCACTGTAAGACTGGATCTGAGACACTACACCTTCATGCCTTAATTGTGTTGACATTTGTTCTCTGATGAATGAGAGGGTGAGATAAGCTTCAAGAAATGAGAACTATCTATTGAAGTCATGAGTTGCCAGGAGTCATGAGTTTTGTCACAGGGTAGGCTGCAGTTTATTAGCCCAGCCTTCAACAGAGAGGTATTTTTAGTGCTGTCAACTGCAATAACTACTGAAAGTTTCAGAACACAGAAGTGTTTTTCAGTTTGATAGCAGAGTCATTCAAAACAAAAACTCACTGTGAGAGTTTGGCTTTCTTTCTCAGACTTTTTTTTTTTCAGAAAAAGAAAAAAAAAAGACAAACGAAAAGACTATGCATGTTTGGCTGTGCAGCAACACTTGGCCAAGAAAATAAACACCTGAAATTGCTTTGGCCTAAAGCCGCATCTAGCTCTCATTGAAACTACTAGGAGTTGCGTACCAACTTAATATTGAAGATCTGGGCCTTTGGCATTATGATACTTGATTTAAAGCAAAAGTGTGATCTGAAAAATTCTCTCCCCTACCAGTTTACATGTATTCTTTTAAAAATTCAGATTAGACATTATTAAATCTTAGAGTGAACCTCTTTATCCCTAGAACTGGAAGTGCTTTGTAAAGGTACTGTGGTTGAGTATTAGTCTCCCCATTGTACACACCGGGACACAGAGGCACACCTTGAAATACTCCTGGTTGATGTCAAGCTGTCTCATCAGCTTCTATGCCAGCCCCCTCCACTACCTCAGGGACTGTGGGGCATGACCAGGCAGAAGGGGTGTGTGGCAGAGTGGAGCTACATTTATCCATCAGTGGTGTAATGTAAAGCAATCCGTTAGCTGCTCCAACTACCACCACAACCAGGGTTAACGCAGACTGGACTTCAGAATCAAGAAAGCATAATAGGATCCCTGGCTCTGCCTCCTGCCTCTCTTCCACCAACCAGAACTCAATCACAAGAAAAATCCCAGCCCTAAATCCTAAACTTTATGTCTGTGCACTCATTATAACCCATTATAATATTCACTCTTGTTAAAGAAAAACAAAGCGATATAATCATCCTTTAGCTGTTCAATTCATGCATGGAAACCCCACATTAAGAAACAATCCTTGCAACAAAAATCTGCAAAAAAAGGGCTAGTGTGCCTTTCAGTGATTTCTAGTGCCATGGGACCTGCATGCTATTAAAATAAGGACCCAGCAGGTGCATTTGTTTTATCCAAGTAGAGACAGTAATTTGTACTAAACAAATGAAACTGTCCCATCATTTAGTAGTGAAAAGACCAGTTCTACTGACATCTTGGCCTCTCCAAGAATTTCCCAGGACAAACAGAGGAAAACATGAGCCCATTGATGAGAACATCTGACCAACAGCCAACAGCGAAGACAATAACAAGAAGAAGCTGTTGATAAAGGGAGGATCATCAGGGCCCTAGATACTGATGAAAACAATAGCATAGGGCTCATGAAGAAAGGAATGGGCGTTTCCAGGAGGTAAATGAGTGTGAAGATGATAAAAGGAAACTAAGATGGGGGTGATATCAAGGGTGAGGGTTCAACCCAATGGCATTTAGCTATTCGAGCATTTTTAGGTCACATTTCTTGGCAGCTGCTGTTGCTTTTCGGTGCAGGATTTTATTGTCATGTCTATAGGCATGGTTGGTGTGTGGCTAGATTTAGTGGTTTAAATGTCAAAAAAGGAAATACATGAGTTGAAGAAAATTGGTTGAATCAGTAAGTGTCCAGAAAGCCCTATTTAGGCACAGCCTTCCCTTTCTCTCAGGCCACAACCTACACTGCTGTTCTTAAATCATTAAGTGTGGAATAGTGTCAAAGGAAAGCAGAGAGTATTACACTGAAACGGCAGGGATCTGGTTTGAAGGGCTAGATCTTGCCACCCTTGCGCACAATAACTCCATGGATAGTCCCATTTATATTGATGCTATTCAACATGAGTAAGGGTAACACTATCTGGTTCTTATGTGTTCTGTATGAAAATCCTGCCAATAAGAAACCAAAGCAAAATAAAAACCCCTTATACTGAAATAGTGTTTCTCAGCCAGAAGGGTCTAGAAAGCTCTTTACTGCTACACACCTAGTGCACCACTGAAACCCAGCCTGCCCTTTGCTAGAAGGGGGCGAGCAATCAACAGCTCCCTAGTGGGAAGAAGGAAAATTGAGGCCAAAAAGGACACGGGGGGACTCCCTCTCCAGAATTATTGAATGTGACAGAAGAATTTTACTGTCCACAAGGTCTCAGTTTTTAAACCAGAAGATGCACAGACATATGAAAATACCTGCGGCTTAGTTTATCTACCTCAGAAGGATAAAGGTCTGAGCTGACCCTGCTGTTCCAGGAAGCCTTTAAGACCTCCAGCTTCAAAGAGAACAGGAGAGACAAACATGACCATCGAATGTCATAGACTGTCTAACCTCATTGTAAAAGGATTTTTTTAGCTCTTTGACAGCAGCAGTGGCTGGGATTCCCATACAAATTCAACAGATTGACTATTCTGACAGGAGAAGTATGTAGCCAGAGTAGATGGGGTTAAGGAGAGAAAGAAAGCATGCTTCAGGAAATGGACACCATGTTACATCCCTGCACTCTCAATCTCTGAACTAGCTTCCTTGTTTCCACTACATCATGTTCATGGTTCTTGTCCTCACTGACGAGGTCCTTTGCAACTCTGCTCTTACCTGCTGTTATCACATTGCATCCACCCTGCCAGTGATGGCAGTCCTCATCACCCTTTTGTTCTCTGGTGTCCCAGCTCACAGCACACCTTCTCCAACACATGGATCACCCTTCTTGAGATGATCTCCCAAGGCTGCTCCACTCCTCCTTCAAGTCCTTCTCCAGGCCCACTCCTACCAGGAGAGCCACCCCATAACAGCCGCCCCACTACTATATTAGTGACCGATAATTAATTAAAGTATAAAAAGTTGGCAATTGTTTCTCTTCTCAGTATGGTCCGCTACCCCAACTCTATACATCATTTGTAATGCAGACTGTAAGGTCTTGGGGGCAGAAATCCTAGCTTTATGTGGCTTCTAACAGAATACAAATGATGGATATATATAGTTATATTTTCAGATGGAATTAGCCAAAGCTGCAAATCAATCATTACTAACCCAGGCTCAGAGTCATAAAGTAGTTTATTTAACTAACTGGCTCTAGGGCAGGAAAACACAAGCAGCCCAATAAAGAGCATTTTCAAGGGACTTCGAAGAGCTGTTTCTGGTGAAGTCCCACAGGGATCACAGAGCTGTAGATTCCCCCAGATTTGTATATGGCTGGAAAGTTTTGCATGTTTGCAGCTAATACCCAATGTGAAAGACCTACAAAAAGAAGAACAATAACCCAGCCACATACAGAAAGAGCCAGATCATTCACTAAAGGCTAAACAAACAGCAAATGCAGTTCAGTGCAGATAACACTAAACTAATGAACTTTAGAGAAAAGAATACAGAGAGGAAACGTCTGTCACATGGAAACGTGCAGCAACACAAAGAGCAGGAAAGAGTTCGGGGAGTTCTTGCGAGAGGAGGAAAAAAATCCTTAATTCCTTTTCCCCTTTTGTGCTCCTTCAGCTAAGGAAACAAATCATTCTATATGCATCAGAGCAGGAACATGCTATAAACCACTGTGTCATTGCCATATAAGGCTGTTATGAGCAATGCGTGATGCATCCAGTGTTGATCACGCAGTGTACTTATAAAAAAGGTACATGGGGTGCTGAGCTGAAGCACCACAATGGCATTAGGATTGAAAAATTTAAAGGGACAGTGCCAAGATTGGTTGGCCCAGAGTGTGACCTCCTTCCCTGCCCCATGTTTTCTAAGGCCATCTAATTCTGTGCATTTGGAGGTGGTTATTTCAAAAGGAAAATCCCTTGACTGTTTTTGTCTCCGTTATTCTAAGTTATCTTGGCTCTGCCTCCTCCTTTTTGCACAGAGGAGTTTCCTGTTCATATTCACCCTGTGTTTTTGGTGGGGGTGGGGAAGGAAGGCTTAGAGGTTTTTCAAAGGCCTTGTTTGGAACCATTGGGCCTTTCGAGAAGCATCTGCTTTCTGTAACTATGCTATGGAAGCCACGCTGCCACAGCCATCATGCTCCAATTGGCAGCAAGACAATTCCAGTCACTCACATTGCCTGACGATGTTTTTATTACCCCTTTTGAATTTGCTGGCAGGGTTGCCCAGGTTTTGGCTTTCACACCTTCCATCCAGCAAGCTGCTGGCCTTGCTCAGAGCTCACGAGAACACTGAAAGGAGACTGAGGAAATCGAAGCATTTTTCTGCCAGACGGAGGGCAACACAGCAGCTTTGCTCTTGGCCAAACAATTGTACTGTCGCTGGAGTGCTTTTGAAAAGGGCAAAACTTGGCATTACAGTAACGTGACTCCATCAGCAACAATAACACCCTATAGTACCTTCTGCCTCAGGCTCTCAATGCACTTTAATCACATAAGGAAAGGTAGTCTTGAAACATCTGTGTGAGGCAAGGACCATTGACCCCATTTTACAGAATGGGAAAAACAAGATTTAGGGGAGGTTAAGCAACTTGCCAAAGATCTCAGAGTGAGTGGGGACCAAGCACACTACTCTCCAGGTGCCAAGTCCTGTGCATTAATGGAAGAGCTCATCACTAACTTGCAGTAAAACAAGAAGACTCTATGGCCCTTTAAGAAGCACATAAACCCTATTAAAATGCATTTTCCCCATTGTTTAACCCTTGTCCTCCATTCTCTTGTTTTTAGGTTACTGCTGTTTGTCTGCAGTCAGACAGTGTGTGCCTAATGTGGTAGGGACCGGAGCCTGAGTGGGCATTGTGATGCTACCATAAGAAATAACACCTTCATTTATTACAACAATCTATTATTATGAGCTGTTGAGACTGGCATAAATGATGTAAACTACTTTGACAGGAGATGGTGGGCTAATAAATAGAAAACAATGTACAAATGATGGCTAATCAAGCTTCACAGTACCCTGAGGAGGAAGGTGGCATGTTACTGGCCCCATTGCACAAAGAAAGGGTAGGTTAAGAGACTTGTATGAACATTAGTGGCAGAGCTGGGTTAGAATACAGGACTTCCTATAGCCTCTTTTTGCATGCAGCTCACCAGACCATGGTCCCTTTCCAGGTTATTGTATCCTCTCCTGCTTCCAGGCTTTCATATCTGTTTCAGCAGGCTGCAGTGTAACGCATAACAACTTAATGGGGAAAAAACAATTGCTATAACTGTTGCTAAGTTATTTATATGTCACTATAGTAATGGGCTTCACCTCCTCCAGATACTGAGTTGCACGTGGGTGTGGTCTGGGGAACAGGAATTGAAGTACTGTATGGTATTCTTTCCATGTGACATATCCCCCTGACATTTTATATCGATATATCCCCTTGTCCCAGCCTCCAGGGGAAACCTTCCCCTGGAGCAAGAACACTACTGGAGGCAAGGCACAAGACTGAGAATCAGTCTTGTTTTGCTCTGCCATGGCCTTCTTGTGTGACTAGGATAAGCCATTAAAGTCCTTACTTTAGTGTTCCTTTCTGTAAAATGTGTGCCTATGGGCTCTGAGGTGAGAAGTGCAACATATTAACTTTATCACAGTTTGTAAAGCTTGTAGAAGTGGCTTGTGTGAAAGGTGCTCTGTTAATATAGGTCGACCATTCACCATTCCATGGACCGGATTTATATTCTGCTGTTTGGAATTTAAGCAACTAGACACTCCAAGGTCTCCATTTTTGTGACTATGTATCTTAACTGCTTACAGCCTGTTTTTATCAATAAAGGGTAAACACAATGGAGGAAAAGCGGCTGGATAAAGAAAATAGATTCCATGTCAAGCTCTTCAGTGGCCATTAACCAACAGTTGGTTAAAAGCACATTTTAGGACATTTTTCCTAACATTTATGTTCCAGCTGGAAGAGAGGTCAAGTAAGGTGCTATTTTTGTATCTATAAAGAGATGCCTTTTTGGTAATTTTTCTGAAAATGATGAAGAGGAGTCCATGAAAACTCAAACTCTTTACACAGGCAGAAATGAGTTTGCTTGAAAAGTGATTGAATGAGGCATCACAATAATGAAAGAGCAACATTGTCTATGTCTTACAAGATTTCCCTACCCTACAGTCTTGTGTTTATCGCTCCCCTGAAAAAGAGCTCTGCGTAAGCTCGAAAGCTTGTCCTTCTTACCAACAGAAGTCGTCCAGTAAAAGATCTTCCCTCACCCACCTTGTGTCTATAATGTCCTGGGATCCACACAGCTACACCAACACTGCATATGGCTCACCCTTGTCATTCTGAGTTTTATTCTGTAGGTGGAAGTATTGCAAAACAATCAGACGCACACAGGCTCTTTTACACAGTTGGAAGAATAAAGTTCCATAGCTGTGTTCTCACATCATGCAAACTCATCTTCGCTTTTCTGAGCGTGACGTGCTGCACAAATAAAGGCTGTTCAGTGCAGTACGGAGTCGTCTCTCAAGCCAGGCAGCTCCTGATGCCCTTCCCTGATTGTTTTGATGATCTGCAAGTCCTTCCTCTGGCAAAAGATTTGGTGTAAGAGAGGGAAGGAGGGTGATGGAAAGAGAAAAAAAAATAATAATAGCCCTGCCAGCACTTGAGTCCAATTAGAAATGGACAGCTCCGTCTCTTGGGGATGGTGGCAATGGGGTGTGGGGAAAGAAATGCTTTTATGTTCTTGCCAGCTTCAGCTCTAGTTTTCATGGAGTCCTATAAGAAATGTAAGGCTCCTCCCTCATCTGTGACCAGACTCGTCCAGCACCCACCTGCTTATTATACCAGCCGCTGTTCCCCACAGGCTACCAAGTGTGTTGGAGCTGGTAGGCTGTAGCTAAACCAGCTAAAGTGCAAGGAGCACAAGGCTAGTAGTAGGCATGGGAATTGGGAGGAAAAGCTCTTTGGCTCTCCCGTGGCATGGCACCATGGGTAAAAGGGTTAATGACAAGAGCAGAGCACGGTGCTGAGACAGCTGGCAGTACAGAAGCTCTGTTATTGGACCAATCAGACCTTGACGGCCTGGGGTCTTATGAAAGCATATAGCAGCTATAGCCCATAGCCTGTCTGTGGCACCACACCTGATACCTGGATCTGTGATCGTCATTTCCACAAGAATGAGATAATTCGCGTGCCTGTGACGATGTCCTGCTTCACAGCTACCTCAACAGAGAGCTTTGGTCTAAAACCAAGCAGATTTTCTCACTGATTTAAAACCCTGTTAAGAATTTCTAGACAAAAATTTAGACAGAACTTTAAAACTGGACGTGACCTCAGGGGCTCAGACATCTGTGGGAGTTACACATGTCCTACAGGGAGTAGAGCAGAGCTTAGGAGGCTTGGGATAAAACATGAGCTAACAGCTAAGCAGGGGGTGCCATTTATGGCAGTTCTGAAGCTCAGCGTGCCAGCTCTGTGATCTGTGGAGCTCCCTCTCTCAGCTGTCCTACTACATGCAGCATTTGTGCAGAATTCCTCAGGGAACTTGGCAGCCGCCCAGCCCGCAGGACCCTTCCCAGCTGAGGGAGCCTTTCGTAATAGTTGTTCTAAATAAATGTCACTGTTCGCTGCTTCCTGTAGGCCATCAAGGACAGAGACATATCAGCTTTGTTGCTAGGACTGAATGTGCCTCCAAGCGATCTTGGTAGAACCTGTTCCATGCAGGAGACTCAGAGAGTAGTACAGAGTGCTGCTGGCCACGTAGGGAGCATGACAGAGTATGTTTTAGCTGTGCCAGGGAGGCAAGCTGCCAGCATGGCAATTAGTGTAACATTACTCACTATTTTTGGACTAGGACCTAAGCATGCTTCTTAGGTTCACCACAACCTCACTGCAACTATAAATGGTATTTCCCCTGTGACTCAGGACCATTTAATTTTTGCTACCAAATCAACCAATATAATAGAGCCTGGTAACAGGGTCTCATTGGCTTGACAAAAATGTCTCCAGACTGAGAGTCTGGATAAGAATAGACTTGGGTCCCCACAGGGGTTGGAGGGAAACTGGGGAGTAGGGAACTAGCGGTGCCTATGAATACTTGGGTTTGGGAATCACTGGTATACTAAGATAATTTCATCTTACTCTCTGGCAACAGTTCTGAAATGGATTAGAAGTAGGGAAAGCACTGAACAGGCTCCACTGCCAGCGATTCTCAGGCCCACGTATGAGCTCCTTTTAGTGCTCAATATTGCCTCAGTGGGCCAGTTTCTGACATCCCTTCTCACACTGGGCTTGATCCCATGCTCCATCCAAAGTTCCAGTCAGGTAGAGTAGGAGTGGGAGGGGGGGCAGAAGGCGCCACGTGCAGCTCTCTGATTCACAGCTGCCCAGCAACAGAGTGCAGCACAGGGTGCTCTGCTTTACACTGTCAAGGTTTTGGCTTCAGTGGAGTGA
Source organism: Dermatemys mawii (assembly GCA_007922305.1). Classification (NCBI taxonomy): domain Eukaryota; kingdom Metazoa; phylum Chordata; order Testudines; family Dermatemydidae; genus Dermatemys; species Dermatemys mawii. The sequence goes on along the minus strand of ML677363.1, from coordinate 22,794,479 downwards.
CCCTGCATTCACATGGATGTGAGTGAATGCAGAATGTGGCCATGAATGCTGGCTTTAGAGTTATTAGCTAGGGGAACAGAAGGGCTCTTCTTGAGGGCTTGTGAGGGAAAACGTTGCTCCCTATCCTGTTGTCTTATCCAGTGTAACCTCACCATGTGGGGCTTCCTTTCATGGCGTGGTACCCAGTGAACTTTGGAGATTATTATAGGGGATGAATTTCCATGCCATACAGGCGAGCAAAAGTCATCAACTCTTTGACTCTTTCCTGCCCCCTACCCCAACTAGAGGAATACAGTAGCAGCCCTCACGCTTTGCCATTTCACTGGTGCCCCTGGACCAGCTGGTCAGGAGAAGGGACCCGGGAACAGTGTAGACACACTTCTTAGATCTGTTTTTTGCAGTATGTACCATGCTTTGCAGACAAGACTTCCAGCAAGCCCTTTTGCTAATGTGGGGACAGTTGTCTCCCTATTTTCATTCTTGCCTAGCTGACTGCTGTCACCTCTAAGAACCTGATTGAGCTTGTTGAAGTGCTCAGAGGTACACACTAAGTCAGTTTTGAGGCACAGATAACACCAGACAAAACCAGCACCCAGAAATAGGGAGGCTTAGCCTCAGGTCTGAAAAATATCTGCTATTAAACCAAAAGAATAAAGGCATGTACAGGTAAATTTGAGGTGAGCCCTGGCCTTTACAGGGACTGAATGGGATTAGCCCATCAAATACGCAAACTCTGATTAGAGTAACAGACTGAAATACTACTGCGTTGCATTGGCTAGACCAAGAGCTGGGATATGACATGGTAAGCAATGTACTAACAAAACTGGTACGTACAGACCCAAACCTAACAGTGTTTCCAAAAGTGGTTTGAGTTCTGTGATAATTACAGAATGTAACACAAAGCAGATGACGCTATTCAAAGCCTTTCGTTTCTGAGCACAGAACTGAGAAGAGTAAGAAGGCTCCTGTCTCCAATTCAGGTGTCTGGGCTGAGACTATGCTATTGCGGGAACCTTTGACTCCCAACCATTATCAAATGTCATTAGGGGAAGGCGAGATTTCAGGAACCCGTTTCACACTCTCTTCATGCTCTGGAAGTAAATCAAGTGCAGATGCACTTTGTCCTATAGTTACATCAATCAGATTAGGGGGAGAGGAATGGTGAAGTGTAACAGTGTAAATAATTCAGGTCGTGTTTGTTTGCAGATTCCTCTGCAACAGCCAGTCTGATGCTAAAGCAGAGACTGGCCTGATCTCTGGAGAAGCTCAAATCCAGTTCTTGCAGAGAGAAAGCTGAGTCAGACCATCAGGAATGAGCCATTATAGAGGTCAGGAATACTCTATGGACCAGATCCTCCACCGTCTTGCAATGTTTTTGTTTATTTGTATTACAGTGGTGTGCGGAGGCTGCAGTCAGAATTGATGCTCCATTGTGCTAGGCTCTGCACAAACAAACATGAAGAGCTGGCTCTGGTCTGGAGAGATTATGGCCCACCTTTCTGACTTTGTAGATATTTACACCCACTTAGGACACACTTTGCAGGAGTGTCATATCTGCGCAAGGGGCAGCGGAGCATCAGGTGCAACACTGGCAGATATAAGGAATGTTTCCCCATCTGGGATAAAAAGGGTGTATTAAGGTGTTAAGTGCCAAGTAATTTTATCCCCAAACATACTACAAACGTATATTTAGACTCAAGAAATGGGAAATGGTAGGGGCCAGCTCTTAGTAATTGTCTCTCTCCATGCCAGTCCTATCATGTGATATTCCCCCGCCACTGTTTTAGTTGCATGAGATTCTTGCCCTGCCTATCCATGATCAAAGACCAGAAAAATACATAATTATGAATATAAATTAACAAAGAACAGAGAAAGAGACACTGCCCCCTCAGACTAAAACAGAAGCAAGCAATAAACAATGGTTACTTCAGCCAGAACTCTTCTGTAGGTCTTCCTAGAGGGGACACTGTTCTCTAGGTAAATTAAGACCAAAGTATATTGTCTCCCCCACTGTCAGTAGCGAGTCCTGGCTTATAGTATCATAGATAACACAGAGATTTATAAATGGGTAAGGGAATTTCATTTAGGGTTTGGTGACTCCTGTTTGGTTTATCATGGACAGGATATCGTTTACAAATGGGCAGAGGGAAGTAATAACTTGTACATGCCTGAAGGAAGTATTTAACTTAGCAACTTAAATCATTCAAGAGTGACTTAAATGAAACAGCTGCTGTATAT
>ML677363.1:22749167-22792231 GCA_007922305.1 Dermatemys mawii | reverse complement strand
TGTTCTCAGTAGCATGAATGTGCAATCCACAAAGGAATATACAGCAGGGCCGTAATTCTTCTTCAGCTTCAGAGTCATATTGCTTGTCTCTGTGGCGGGAAATTCTCAGAGCATTTTTAAAGTGAAAATCTTTACTCTTTCTTTTACTGGATTCATATTCTGATAAACCCCTTTCAGGTCCATCAGGGCTCAACAGGAACTAAATTTCTGTTTCAAATGAGTTCAAACATTCCAAGTCTTTCAGCTTTAAAATAGTCTTTTTAATCTTAAAATGACTCTTAAAGAGAGTCTTTAAACTTAAGTAGTCCTCAAAGAAGAAAATGTCTAGTTTTCTTAATGATCCTAGCAGAGGTAGTTCTTGTCTTCAAGGTTGGTAAGGAAGTTGCTTAAGCATTGCCAGATCCCTGATTAATTCCCCAATTGATACAAATATTTTATACTCAAATGACTTAATATAGTAGCAACCAGTTATAGCAAGGACATTCGATTCCATATTGATATATAAAACATCACCAGTGGCATCAGGAAGTTATTAGATTATATGGTTACATTTAGATACAAAACATTTGCAGATGAACATTATAAAAGGAACTTAGATCACCTTAAGCTGTTATGGAATAAACAACATTTTCACCACTAAGTGGAAACATGAGGTTAGACATAAGCAAAAGGTTTCCCAACTATACATATTTTCCTTAAATGATGAGGGCTTTCGTTTATAAGCACACCAAATCGCTTCTAAGGGCTGGTCTTCACTGGGGGAGGGGGTGGGAATCGACTGCAGGTACACAACTTCAGCTACATGAATCACATGGCTGAAGTCTGCGTATCTGCAGCCGATTTAACTGCCGTCCTCACGGTGGCAGCAGTCAGCGGCGCGCTCCCCCGTCGACTCCAGCGTACGCCTCCAGTCAAGCTGGAGTTATGGAGTCGATGGGGGCAGTGCTGGTGATCGATTTCTCATGTCTTTACAAGATGCGAGCAATCGATCGCTAAAAGATCGACGGCTACCCGCGGTAGTGAGGATGTACCCTAAGAAGACTATTTCTAGACTTCTTTGTGTGGTTTTAAAACTGAGGTTTTTCTTATGAACAGAGGAGGGGGAGAGAAGAGGTGACAAGAGGTTCTAGCCCAGCTCTTGATAAATCTGGTGCTGTGCATCGGTGTAAGTTCTGAGAAAAAGAACATTGTGCTATTTCCACAAGGAGGGTACGGGGATGGGTGGGGGGTCCTACTCTTTAAGAAGACAGTCCTGTTTATTGATTGCCATTTAACCAAACAGCTCCCAATCTGCAGTAGCTTGTTCCACAACTGGCAGTTAAAACTCCTACAGAACACACCATGTATGACAAAACCATCACATTAACATTTAGCTAGATCTTTCTAACAATACAAAAATGAAACAATATAGAATATTAAAGCAAAACTAAAGTTACAAAGCTGAAATCCAACATCTGTGCAGTTGGACCTGGGATGATAAGTACAGATTGATGGCCAAGAAAGAGGTATTTTCCTTGAAGCTTTTCATGCCTGTAACTTTTTGGGAGAAAGCAGTTTTCCTAGGAGTTTCTTTAATGTGCTTGAATGTTTCATTTAGTAAAATAAATAACCAAAGACTTAGGCATAGGAGCTAATATCCTCCAAGAACTATGTGTATGAAAGTAGTCCTTAATATCTCCTACAAATCCATAAAGGGAAAGGCAAATTTGTGACACCCCAAAACAAAATACATTATAATTGTATTAACCATTTAGCATCAATGCTGAAGTTTATTCCCCCACCTACCCCTCATTTCTCTACCTTGGCCCTGCCCTGGAGGAACCACCCTATAAAGGTGAGAGGATATGTTAGTTTCTAGGCCCATTAAGACCTTGGCCCCTCTGCTAGGACTATCATGGATTGTGGGGTGGTTTTGCTAACATGGCCTCTTATTCACTAGGACGGGGTGGGCAAACTATGGCCCGCCATTTTTATCCAGTCCGCGAGCTTGGGCCGGTGGTCCTGCCCTCCCAGCCCAGGGTACCAGGCTGAGCGCAGCAAGCCATGTGGACCCCTGCCCTCCTGGCCCAGGGTGCCAGGCCGAGCGCAGCAAGCCGTGGGGTCCTGCGCCCAGCTGAGCAGGTAAGCAAGTTGGGGGGGGGGGGCTTAGGTGGGGTGGTTTTGGGGAGAATGGTAGGGTGGAGAGGTCTTAGGAGGGGGAAGTCAGGGAACAGAGAGCAGGGGTGATAAATAGGGAGTGGGGTCCTGGGGAAGCAGTTAGAGTGGGGGGGGATCTCCAGAGGGGACAATTGGGGCCAAGGAAGTGGGGGTTAGATGGGTCGGGGGCTCTGGGGGGGGCAGTCAGGGGGCAGGAAGTGGGTGGGGGTCGGATGCGGGTGGGCCCTTCCCTCTGCACAATTTTGAACCCCAGTGTGGCCCTTGGGCCAAAAGGTTTGCCCACCCCTGCACTAGGAACTGGACTAGTCATACTAATTCATTTCAGTTGGGTCTACATGTGATACATCACAAAGCCTATGAATCTTTGCCTCCTTTGCAAAGAGCTGGGGGTCTATGAACAAACAAAAATCAAAAGAAGTGTCCAGTGTAGATGTCTATTATACCTGTCAAAACCATTCACTCATTTGCGCTTCCCTTTCCCCCTTCTCCTTCCTTCTTTGTCACTGTCTCTACTGGGATTGTAAGGTCTGTGGGGCACATGACTTGTTATCCCACTATGCACTGGGAAATGCCATCTTGTTATAATGATGGCCATGAACAGCTGGCCTGGTTTTAAACACAACAGTCTTTGGCTACCTTGAGTGCTAACATGTTTAACATTATGCTTGTTAACACATTAGTTAACAAGATGTAATTTCTAGCGTGGACAAACCCTGACAGGTCTAGAAAGTGTCCCACACACTCTTGGTGGTATAAAAGCAATAGGTCATTTCACAGTCCTCCCATGGTAATGGCTTTTGGTCACCAATGATCTAGGAATGTTTGAGTTGTTGGTGCTGTATCTCGTCACCTGGCCCTGACCTATTTAGTTCTCCCTGCACTGTACATTTAATGACTTTCCCTGCTATTTCACTAGGCAAAATAGAAAATAAAACAGAAAGTGATTGCTCTTCCCACTATGCCATCCGGCAGCCTGTCCCTTGCCATGACTGTCTACTGTGGGGGTGGAGGGATTGCTTTTTCCTATACGCTGACCACCTGTCCAGAACACCCTGCCTCTGGATGAGCCATCTGTCAGAATCAGCTTCAGACTTTATCCCCAGATAAAGCCTTTTGCTTTGGTTTCTCATTTACTTCTGCGCTGTTTTGCATGAAGGTCACATTGTAAAAAACCCAACATTATACAGTGCGTTTAAAGGACAATAGAGACAGATCCTCAGCCAACGGCAATTGGCATCACTCCCTCGACTTCAATCACTCAAATGACTTCAGTGGAGCTGATCCAGTTTCCACCAGCTGAGGAACTGGCTCTACAGCTGGCAAACAAACTTGCAAATACCAGAAGATTCAAAGCTGAGGCTTACTCATAGAATATCAGGGTTGAAAGGGATCTCAGGAGATCATCTAGTCCAACCCCCTGCTCAAAGCAGGACCCATCCCCAACTAAGTCATTCCAGCCAGGGTTTTGGCTTCTCTTCAGCTGTATCCAGCTTCTAAGAGAACAATTAAGGGCAGTGTCACTACTGATTTTGCATTCCCAGAGTTTTGCTGTTCCATATCATAGCCATGCTGCTGTCTAAATGACTAGAGGAAGATATGCAAGTAATATATGACCTATTCCTTGCATATGTCAAAGTAATTAGGCTGAGTTGGGCCAAAACAACTTTCTTTCTTTTGGTTTACTCCATCCCCTTCTACAGCTCTGCTTCCTTCTCTGCTACCATCTACCTCACAGAAGCGTCAGCACATTTAAACCACAGACTCTGAAATGTTATGGAACACAACTAGTTCTCAGCTACATTGCTGAGCTGATTCAGTTGTACCTGTTGCTGAAACCTACAGAGATGACTGCCAAGAAGGGCTTCCATCCAGATTTTGAGGAGGGTTGAGGTGCAGCCTGTCTCAATGCTTCAGTGGGAGAAGAATAGCAAATCTGTTAAAAAAATAAAGCCAACTAGCTTAGACCTTATTCAGGCTTCCCTTGAATCCTTGTTCTACTCAGTCCATCCCTCTTGGTTTGACTTGACACTTTCAATCCCATAGTAACAGTAACAGAAAACGCCTGTGCTGTGTCTGTCACAAAGAGCCTCCTCTTGTGATGGCTTTCCTTACTTATGTGCAGGGACCACAAAGGCAGTTCATGTGACTCCTAGGACACTGGACTAGATACACTAGTTAGGTTTTAGGAGTCAATTGTCTGGAGGCTCGAAGGTGCATAGCAACGGATTGAGTCAATGTCACAGTAGTAGCAATCATGGAATGGAAAGAAAGGATTGACAGCCCCACACTGCTGGAGGAGATCACAGATAATTAGAGGACGTGCAGGCATCTAGGCAAGGCTGAGGGTACATACGTGGAGCTTTCTTAGTTCTACATGAAGTGACTAATATAGGACAGATCCCTAGACATGCTAAAGCTGCTTTGTGACTCTCTGGCAGATCCAGCCCCCTGAGGAGCTCTTTGAGGGGCATATAGCTGCACTAATGACTCCTCTGTCATCCTTTTGGAGATAGATGTGGTCAGGAAGAAGCAGGGGCATGGGGCTTCAGCATCCAGCTGATCTCTGGCTGCCAGTAGGGCTCGTGGGGTATGGGCACCTGAACATAAGCATCTTCAGGCAGCAGCCCTCCACCTATCAGCTCCAGGCTCAGGAGTCAAAGGCAGCTTTGGGTTAGCTTTGGTCCTACCACTCTGAGATGTGTGGACCACACCTTCGCTCAAGAACAAGCACTGTATGCATAAAGAATTATTAGGCTCTGTAAGGGAGATACGGCTGTGCATACTGCAACACAGTGCTTCATTGCATAGAGGCATCTTCTTGATCAGCACTTTTATAATCTAACTGAAAAGCTCATTGCAATGTCACCAGTTTGTTGTTTAACGTGCCCCATTAGCTAGGAAAAGGAGCAAAGGAAATCTAAATAAAAGTATTTAAATAAATAATACTTAGAGCTTTAAGTACCACAGGAGACTTGATTCACTAAATACTCACTTCCCTTTAACGTCAATAACGCCATTGACTTACATTTCATTCCTCCATTTTGCATTGCCATTACTCCATTGATTTACACCAATGTAAAACTGGAGCAAACACAGTTGCGATTCAGGCCTTTGTTTTCAAGGAGACTTTAACAAAGTTAGTCCACATACCAGCTCTGTGAAGAATGGGGGTAAGGAAGGATTACTCTCCCCATTGCACAGGTGGAAAAACTGAGGCAGAGAAGGTGTGTGACTTGCACTGATTCAGTAGCAGAGCCAGGATTAGACAACAGTTATCCTTTTTACCAGCCCCTCACGCCATGCACTAGCCCACATTGCCTCAGTACAACGATGGGACTCGTTTGGAATTAAACTCAGCGACTGCTGCGGGGGCGGGGCAGGGAGGGAGCTGTATTTTTGGCAGGACAGTAAGTAATTGGGTGAGGGGAGCCTTGAACCTGGAAGGCTGAATTTATCTGACTGGTGCCTTTTGCTGCTGCTTGTATAGACCCATTTCCTCCCACTGCAGTGAGCTCACAGCATGCCTTTGGTGGGACAGAAATGCCATGACTTTGCTGTGTCCCATTCTCCAATTTCCTAACGCCTCACCTGTTTATCCCGTTTGAACTGTATTAACTGGAGCTTGATAAAGAGGTAAATGCCACCCACGGATTTAGAGCAGGGGCTGACCATGTGTGTTTGACAAAATAATAAAGCTAAGTCAAAGCTCTACTGTCCCTGCTTAGTGCACACATCTGCCTATACAAACCTGGAGTGTTTCTCCTTTGTTAGAGGAATGACGGAGGATAGTAGTCTGTGTCTGCCCTGCACGTTGCTTTACTTAGCGCCTAACATGGTGTATCTGGGTGTCACACACAAAGTCAAAGGAAATTGGCTAGAACCTTGACCAGGCATTCTGGCCTATTTGTAGTGCTCAGGCAACACAAAGCAGCCAGAAAGCCCCCCAAGGGGGGAATCAGGGATTCCCTGGGTGTAAGGGAATTGCCCCCAGTGGTGCAAAGCTGATGTAGCACAACTTCTTGCTCCTTCCCCTTCACAAATGGAATGCATCAAAGGCTAGAGAACAAACTTCCAATTTAAAAGCCATTTGGATGATACAGACGCTATGTTTGGCACCTGTCTCTACCGGTTTTACTACGGGGAAATTTGCATGAAAACAAGATTGTTTCACCCATAGAACTTTGCCCCTGCAGTTTCTTCCTCCCTTCCCGTTATAATTCTCTGTCAGTGACACAGTGTCAAAACACCTATAATGCCATAAAGGGAGGGTGATGACTCTGACGAGGAATAAGAAGCAGGGACTGACGGAAATTCCAAGGAAAACAAGATCCTGTTTTACAAGCTTTTCAGAATCTTGCTTTTCTTTTGCATTCCACACAAAGGCGGCAAGACAGTCCCAAATCAGCAGAACTGTTTGAAATAGACTGTTTTCCAGGAGATGTCAGCATCTCCTCAGGCTGATCTTAATGGAAACTCGTTTACTGCTAGTAAGAAATGGTTTTTAATCTTCACGTTATTGCAGCAGGATTTTACACATTTGATTTTCAAGCTTCTAAACTCCCAGAGTCTGGCGACTCAACCGACATTATGGGTGTTCCTTGTCAGTGTTCAAAGCTGAGGCTGACTACAAGTCCTGGAATCCCCCAGGCTCAAAAACCTCCTATGAAACCACAGGGTATGTCTAGCTCTTGGTGCTATTTTTCAGATAAAGTTATTTGAGCAAAACTGCAAATAGCATGGGGTGCATCATGGTGTGTAATTGTCTCCTTCCATCCCATGCAGTTGCATGCTGTGCTGTCTCTATATTTGTCTGTGGCATTTATTAATATACGGGGAGATGGTTTGGGAAGCTGGAGTTAAGTGAAGCATTTTCTTCACCCAGGACATTATTCATGCAAGTGCACTGAAGCTACCCCTGTTGGAATGTTAGCTCTTTATGAGCAGCAGATTGAACACATTCAAAACCATACTGACCTACAGATGGGAGCACAGGATAGCATTCACACTGTCCTCACACATTTTTCACCTATTCGCATTCAGTGAATAGCTGAATTTCATATTAGTTTACGTCACAAAGCACAGTTTGCTCTAGAGTGACCAGAAAGCAAGTGTGAGAAATCAGGACAGAGAGTGAGGAGTATAGGAGCCTACATAAGAAAAAGCCCCAAATTTTGGGACTGTCCCTATACAATTGGAACATCTGATCACCCTAGTTTGCTCTCAATGTATGTGCAAACGTGGATTGAGTCTGACTGGAATTGCAAAAAGGCATCAAAAGCAACCTAGACATCCCTAGTGGAAGGAATTTAGGATTTGCCATGCAACATCACACAATGGATCCATGAGCTCCAAACTCCTGTATCTGGCACACTGATGGCCAATATGATGTACTTCCAGGGAAGCATCCTTCCTTACTCCCTACCCATAATGCACCCAGTCAGTTGTGCAATGCTGTATACGTAGCAGAAGCAGTTCTTTCCTGAGTAATCAGACTTCATTCTGTAGCATGTGATTTGATTGCCTCTCTTTTAGCATGAACATTTATCCAATCCATCCATTCATGGTATGTAGTAAATGCATCACTATATCTTCTAAGCTATTATAATGGGTCATAACATATTCTGCTTCCTTTAACATTAAACCGCAGATTAAATTCTGGCTTGGTTCATGCCTGGTACAAACCCCATTGAAATCAGAACTTGTCTATGATCTTTTGTAGTGAATTCCATAGGAATAATCTTCAGTGTGAGTGTATAAACCTCTTTGCTGGCCAGAGGCCCAAGCCACAAGCTCACTGAAGGCAACAAATAGGAAAACAGCCTTTGACTTCAACAGGCTTTGGATCAAGCCACAAGTGCTTTCATGAATAAGCTGATGTTCATCTTGCAGAAACGTTCTGATTTTATGCAGACTCTACCACACCCAACTTGCTGATTCTATTTCAAGGCCAATCACTTTATCATCAAGTATTGCCTCAAAATCTGAAAGCGAACATTGCGAGTTAGTGCAGCCTCCCTTAAAAAAGCGACAGGTTCAGGCATATACTTTGTAACACTTATAGCTAAATCAAGTCACTGCAGTCAATGCCTATTACTACACAAATAAAGCATGTCATTTTAATGGGAGATTTCCTGTGAAATTATGCTACCATTTCAGTGTCAAGTATCTAAGGAAAATATAGACATTTGAGCTGATAAGGCACATGCCTTTTGATTATTAACTTGTATTTATTTAGATCCGTTGACGAAACAGATCATAAGCTGCAGAGATGCTGAGCACCTATAACTTCCATTGACTTCACCTGGAACTCTGGGTACTCAGCCCATCTGTCAATCAGGCCCTTGAAGTCAATTATGCAGGGCTTACGTGCACAAATCTGCCATTAACATCAATGAAAGTTTCGCCCAAGTACTCACTGCATGTTTGGGGACCTCACTGTCTCTCCCTGCCCCCACTGGACTCCATTTCACAATCCCACAAACCTCAGTGGTGCAGGTTCAGACCTGCTGCAAGTGAGTAGGTGAGTGCAGTTTGGCTCTCAGTGGGCCTGACTGGGCAAGCTGCCAAGATGTCTCCCTTCCCGTCGACATCAGTGTGAGTTGAGAGCAGGTCCTCAGCGCTTTGCAGGATCAGGTCCAGCATGAGAGGATTTCATGGTGTACTCCACTCCACGTAAATCCATCCATTCCCGCCATGTTAGGCATTAGTAACAAGCTCATGGCGGTAGTAACAGAGGGAGTTTGTTCGCATTATTGGCTTACTCGGTGCTTCCTGGGCCAGTGTGGCAGATTAGGAAGTGGATCACATTTACTGGGGGAGAGTCTTGCTGGCTTTTTTCATAGAGCTTTACACATGGACCTCGGGTCTCTTCAAAGGCAGAGCATTTGTGTTGGATCGAGGGCGGAGAATCCCCAGACCTGACACTAAGCTGCTCACCTGCAGCTTGCATTCATGTATTGGACTGCGTGAGATAATACATTTCTTATAGACGGAGGGTACTGTGTGAGCCGTGCTGCCCTTTTCACTTTGCCTTTGTGAGCTGAAGTTTCATTGCAAGTCAAAGGCATTCCTGAATATTTTCCCCTAGGCCTTGAACTGACTATATAGGGAAGACAGGGAAACTGACAAGATGCCCGGGGGTATTGAATGCCCAGTTTGACAAGAGAGAAGTGTTACAGTCATCTTAGGTAAAATATTCAGAGAGCAGTGTAATTTTTGCCAGTGTCCCCTTTAACTTGCCTCTATATCACAGCCCATAGGAGCATCTCTCAGGAATTCTCTGTTCAGTGGGAAAGTCTGAATCCCAAATGAGCAGTCTTCGCTCATTAATATTTTTAAATATAAATGTTTTATAAACTTCTTAGACAATAAAAGGAGTATAGCACAGTAGTTTGCCATCTAGGAAACCACAAGCAACAAATAAAAGATGTTAACGCCAACATATGGTTCGTATTTGAGGAAATATGTCTGGTTACATTAATTGACATTAATACAGTGGGTTGTTTTTGTTTTGCAATCACTCATAGTTACCTTAGCAACAGTAAACCCAGTGGTACTGGTAACAGTGCTAAATAAACAAAAATGACACCCACCGCACCCCCAAAACAAATACATTTCCTCTCATTAGCTATGTTGGCCTCACAAGAAAAGAGACCTTGAACTTATGACTATAGTGTATTACTGTTCCTCAGGATGGAGAACAGTGTCAGAAAAGTCACTGTCCACGCTGTGCAAATTTCACCCATCTGTTTTTCTTTTCCAGCAAAGGTTATTAAACATGAGATGGATGGATGGAAAGTTGGCTCCATGACCTGGGGAGAGCAGTACATACAGTAACTTATGGATTCTGAAGGCAAGAAGAATTGTGCTGCATCCCAGAAGTTACCAAGGTAGTCACCCGCAGGTCCCTCCACCCATGCTACCCAGTCACTGTCCTTCTAGCCAAGTTACATGGTGGCAAATTACTGTGCTGGAAGCTTTTCATAGCCAAGTAGTTAATGACATCAAGTCAGTTGCCTTTACATCAGGGCTGCACAACTCAGAAAGCAGCAAGGGCCGTATTACTGCAAAAAACCCAGCTGCGGGCCGAAAAGCCCCACCCTCGCCCAGCCCCCATCAGTTTCCCCCCACCCCACTGCTTGGCTTGCCCCTCCCCTACTCATCTCCCGCAGGCCGCACAGTGAGCCCGTGCGGGCCGCATGTCGTGCAGGCCAGCTTTACATATTGTATGTATTAGGACAGCACGCTGTCCCAGCAAGAAAAATTTGGCCCTTTGAACTAAATTCAGAGCTGATGTAAACTGGTGCAACGTCACTGATGTTCATACTGTGCTCGCACATGCATGTTACAATGGAGGGCAAACAACATGGACCAGATTTTATGAAACATTTAGGTACCTAAAGATGCAGATTGAGGTCCAGTGGGATTTTCAGAAGCACCTTAAGGAGCTTAGGCACCTAACTCCTACTGATTTCCCACTAGGCGCCAATCTGCAATTTTAGGTGACTAAACACCTTTGAAAATCTGCGACCATGTGCCTGACAACCATGGCAGGAGTGCTCAGCCTTGCAGCTTCTGTGCATGTTCATGAATAATCACTCAGAGGAATTACTCTGAAGACAGTCATAGCCTTAAAATTAATACACAAGAGAATGCCTCACCCGGCTACAATTAGTTCTATTCAGAAATGCACCCTTAGCAGTTTAGTACTTGAAGAGACACGATGAACTCAAATGACATGGGGAAGCTTTCAAACTTGGCTGCCTAAAGTTAGGTTCCTTGATCCATATTTAGGCATTTAAATTAAGTGACCTTATTTTCAGAACTGTTAAGCAGCTGTACTTTCTGAGTTCAGTGTGTATTGGGTGGTGGGGGGGGGGGGCTGCATTTCTGAACATCAGGTTACACTTACGTGCTTACAAAATGATTAAGGAACCTAAACTTTAGACAGCCAGGTTTGAAAATTTTGTTCCAGGTGTTGTAAATGAAGAAATGGTTACTAATAACAGCTTGGATTATAATAAGGGGAAGAATATTTTAAAATCCTCTGTAGAGTCTTTCATTCTTTTTTCATTTCTCTGAGATTGGAAAATGAAAGTGACTTTCTCTTCAATTTGTAGCACTTTCACTTCCAGGTATTTAGTGCTGCAGTGTGGGGCTGAGACCCACCCAGCAGGGGCACGTTGATTCCTTCTCTAGCTGGCAGTCTCAAAGCAGAGCGATCAAGATTCATTTTGACCTGCAGACTGAGCTAAATTTTCTCCCCTTCACGTTGGGGGTTCATCCACTGTGGGGAAGCTTGCACAGTCTCTGGGCATTAGCAGCTTCCATCAGCTTTGCCAGCATAGAGCTGCAGCTTTTAGAAACTTCACCCTGCCTTCTTAGCACCCATTACCATTAATGGGAGCCTGGCAGGCGATGCAAGGAAGAAGCATACATGATGATGACATTATTTATACACACTGGCTCAAGTCACTGCCAAGTCAGCCAATAGTCCCCACTGCTCAGTATTAATGACAACTGAAATTACTGAGAGAGTTAAATGTGAAGAGAGTAAAAAGAAAAAAAAACAACAAACAAAACTATAGATTTTTTATGAAGCTAACTATGAATTCCAGAAACGCCCCAAAAATCAATGATATCAGCAAAGTTGATGAGCCTTCTAACCACCACAGCGGAGCAGTGTGACTGAATTTGCGGGAGGGGATGGGGGCTGTTCCACTATATTAGAGCTTCAGTTGTACTCCTGCCAAAGGGCTGCATTCCAGCTGCCAACACCTACTTGACTTTACGTCAGCCTGGGAGTCAACAATTACAAAGAACACCCCAGTTGCTAGGTGAGGTGAGGGGAGAGGGAGTAAGCTTGATTGCAAAGGAGCTGAAGGGGGAGGAGTAACTGGTGTATCTTGCTAAGCATGGAATTTGCAGGGTTCCAAAAATTTCCCTTTAAATCGAGCGTTCTATTCTTTACTTGTGTGTGGAAGATATTATCATAGTTGGAAACACCATAGGCTAAGTGCGGCCCCAGGCCAGTCTAGTGGAACATGAGCCTTCAGAACAGCCCTATCCCTTTTAGAGGATTCCAGCCCCTCCGGGAGATACCTAAAAAAAACATATCCAACCATGCTGATTATTGGCGGAACTTTTCTTCCCATATGACCCCACTTCAACCCTCAATTACATTAGTGCAGGAAACAACCTACTCTAAATCCCAACCCTGCAAGGTCTGAATGGGTTTCTCCTTCCTGCTGAAGTGAACAGGAGGGTGGGGGTTCCACCCTAGAACTTTAGGAGTTCATTTGCGTGCCAGTAAGATACATCATTACTAGCCTGCATGATTCAGATCACAAGTTACCACTCGGCTTGTCATTGCCATGGTATGGCATCTCACTAAATGTCCACTAGTGTTCTGAGTTTCGTCACACCAACAGGTACATAAACACTATCAACATCTTTGAGTAAGATTAGGACCTTCCTTTCATGATCATAATCAGAGACTCATTTGTTAGTCACGGGGATGTGTTCAAGATAGCAAGAGAGCGAGAAAAAAACCCCATCACACTACAAGTAGGGTTATCCCACCTATCCAAGCAGCATATCTATGCCTTCCCTTAAACATCTAACAGTCTCTTCACTTTCAACACACACTTTCCAAATTACTACGGCATGAGTCCTACCACCTCCAGCCCCTCTGTACAGCATATGGCAGCACTACACCTACAGTAGAGGGTGAGGCAGGTGACTTGCTCTTGTATGTTTGTCCAGCATTGCTATGGGTGAGTTTGTAGGCGAGGCTGATATTCTGAAGATGGAGCATTTATGTGATGGGGTAAAGGGTGTTCCACAGTCGCTCTCATTTGATGCATTATTTATACTACATTTTTTAAAGGCATCTCCTTTATTGTTTTCTGTAACAGGTGGTCAGGATACCAAAAGTGCCCTAGGGTAATGTGAGACTGGACCACTGCCTCAGGAACAAACAGACATGGAAAGGCACAAGAAAAAAATAAACACAAACGGAAACTAATGGGAAAGTCAGTTGTAACCAGAAGTCGTCCCCACCTGATGCTGCATAAAGGTCTATATCAAATGACTTGGTTTTATCCTACATACCATTGGCTCCAAATAGATAATTTCAGGCTGCATCGTGAACCTCTTCCTGACATGGAGTAGCACCAAACTAGCAGTGCAGCTACTCAACGTAAGAACTGTGCAACATCAGCATGACAGAATCTGGTCTTTTACCTGACAGGTGTTCTGCTATTCCTGTGCGTGTGTCTTGGCCACTGTAGGCCCAGTGAACACAGATTGGGGCTGGAAGGCATGGTGTGTGCAGGTCATACAACTCAGCCTCTCCAAAGGTTTGGGCTTTTGAAACGTTCACCTCCTTCCTTCGCTTCATTGCCTCAAGTTATTGTCCCCTACAGATAACTCATGTCTTTACCAGCTTCACTAAATCCCTCTCTGTAGCTCAGTCCTGTATTAAGGATTTCAGTATCTTCAGGCACAAATGCTAAAACAATTAGCAGCTGTTAAGTCATAACTGGAATCGCAAGTCTTCCAAAGCACCAATATATTTGTATTTGGAACATACTTCTGAGTAATGGGCAGGGATCCTCTATCTTGTAGCCACATTGGAGAAATTGTACCCAGGGAGAGGCTCATTCTGGGGTACTGTGGTAGCTACAGCAAAAGCAGCAGTGGTCTACTTCATACTGGTTACATAATCAATGAACCCTGATTCAGGCATTCAAGTGCCAAGTTCATTTGATTATGAGTAATGGGCTGGGGAGATTGTTTGTTATTCGTGAGTATCTGGATACCTGCTGGGTAGTCATGAAAATATTTAGAAACAACGTCAGAGGCCGTACGTGACAACCTACCAGACAGAAACAACAACTAGAGAAGAGACAAAGCTAATAATCTGCAAACAATCTATAGTTTGAAAATGATTCGTTTAAATGTTTGGCAAATGCTTAAGAACAGCAAATATTTCCTTGGACAATTGGGATCAGTTTAAAGACAATTCACTAACTGAGAAAGGAGCTCACTTCATATCAAATACCGTATTATTTGTAACAAATAGTGCTGTCTCATTGGGCACCCTACTGTCCAATAAAAGACACCCCAAGGACTATACCCATTCCCTTCTTCTCTCTTCTCTTTTACTTTCCTGCATCTCCATTTTTACTAAGCTACAGCAGAGGAAGCCAGAGTATTGACCAAGTCATTTCAGTGACTGACAAGTGTGTGTATGCCTCTTTTTGTCTCTGATAAGGAAGAGCAATGCTGCAACTGAAGCTTAGTCTCCCTTTAGACATCTGGATCTGAGTCCTCATTCTTTTCACCATGGGTGAGCTGCTTAAAGTTGGTAGCTCAAGAACAAAACAGGGACAGGCATTCCAGCCAGGAAATGCTGACTGTAGCAGAAGCTTCCCTGTGGTGTGCCTCAAAACATCACTTTCTGATCACATAATTTCTGAGCAGTTAGCATGAAATAGTTTGTAAACACTGAATTAAAATGCAGTAAATCTCATCAAATGCCTGATTCCAACAACGCTCAGTTCCTATTAGGTGCAATTTAGTGACTGTCTATAAACCTGGCAGATTAAAAATACCACAAAAAATATATTATGCACATTTAAAAATATGCTCTGTATGAAATAATTAAAAACAACAAAGTCTTTTCTTAGTTAATTTCTTTCTTTAATCAATTACCTAGCATCAAAAAAGCAAAATCTTGGGTGTATGAAGTTAGGCACCTAAATCCATATTTCAGCAACCGAGATGCTAACACTTACTTTGAAGTCAGAGGAGGCTGCAGGTAATTCTGAAAATCATTCCCTTTATTTAGGGGTTCTAATAAGTGTTGCCACAACTCACGAGAAAAAAAAGTGGCACTGCCTCTCAAAACAAACCTAATCCAGATTACAGATAGTGCACATACAGATCCGTGCACATGCACACCTGTGTGTGAGCAAGTGGGGAACTTGAATGAGTATTGGGGCTTTAAAATGCAATATTCTTTACTGAGATGGAAGCTCTTTGGGAAAGCTCTTTGTCTTTGCTGTATACGTGCCTGGGGCCTAGCACAGGGGCTGGGACAAGTAGGTATTATTGCCTATGCAAATCAATAATGCTACTTCCTAGAGAAGTATGATCTCCAGAAACAGGTTTTTTTCCCCCTTTATCATTCAGGAATAAGAAACTGAGATGCCCCTTGTATCCAATTTTAGTATGTTAATTACGATCTCATTCCACCTCTAGTAACTGATTCAAGAGTTCCCTACAGAGGAACTATAGGTATTTTTTGGGGGGGGAAAAAAAGTGACAAAATGAAGTTGGCAACTGGAAGTATATGAAAGCAGCAGGGCAGTTTTCCTACATAGTTACACTCAAGTCATCAGTAAATGACATTCACAATCTGACCTCTTGCTAAAAATTGTTTAGCCCTTGTTGATGATCTTTTCTGGGGAGGAGGATGGGTAGTTTTCCAAAAAGCACATGTGGTTCTTTGTTCAAAACTTTATGATGATGAAAATGGCCCTTCAGACCTGGTCATTTACTACAAATAGTGCAGCAAACACAATGCTTCACATGCTCAGGAAACAGCTGGATAATAAACCATGTTTCAATGGACTTCCATAAAAGCCAGTGATTTGTGCACACTAGTGTTCACATCAACAGGGCGAACCTTAAAACGCTGTTAAAGCTTTCAGTGCGCCAAGCTAGACTTAATTATAACACCCCCTCCTCCCCCATGCACACCCCCGCATGTTGTTTTACATGGGAGTCTGTACGTGAGAAATCCTGCACCAGAGCAGCATTCTGTGAACCCAAGGTCAGCCCTGACTCCTACATGCTGTGTTAGTGAAGACATGCAGAGTTTACAAAATGCAAGGGGTGGTGGTGGTAATATTTCATCTGAGTTTTCTGCTGCCAATTAAATGCTTCTCAGCCGACCCGGACATGGAACAATAGTGATCTCATATGTCAGGAGAGGGTAATCCACATGTTATTAATGATGATCCTTTTTTGTCTCTCAGGGAGGTTAAAAATAGTTGGAGAAAAATTCACCAAAAAGAATGTTTGAGCAGGCTAGAAAACATGACCCTAAACCACACATGACTGCAAAGGAAAATCTGCTGTACTTTCATCAGTGGGACCTTAAGAGTCCAGCTTCGGTCCCTTCGGGTTAATAAATAAACCCAGCAATCTTTACCCACTAATATCCAAGGCTGAAAACATACACCTGCCAACTGGTTATTTTTCATTATACTGATGATAAACAGAAATAAATCATTTTCCTTGCCATCTAAATTGGGAGATGGAAAAAGAGCTTTCAGGTCACCCTGGTCAGCCCCTGCCAATGGAGGACAGTCTCTAACTGTACATTTCAATGGCTTTTTCCTATTCAGTTTGAAGTGACTCAGTGGGGCTCCCCGTCATCCCTCTCCTGAGGCAACTATTCCACAGTTAATCAATCTCGCTCTCAGGACATTTTCCTTCATGTTCTGCCTAAACTTTCCTTTGTTAAATGTCATCCCATTAGTTCCACTCACACCGTGGGCTGCCCTATCGTATTCTGCTTCCTCTGTGGTTTTCTTTCCCTAGGTTTTTATACTGTGACCTTCACCTGTGCCCATGAACTTCAAATCCCTTTCCCCTATCACAAAGCAGCCAGGCAGGGGTTCCTCCCAGCTTGCTGGGGACTCACTACCACACCCTCCTCAGTCTCTTTTAGGCAGGTTAATTGTCCAAACATAAATAAACCAGTTCCTCAGCTCACTCGTTATATTTTAGACGTTTACTGCCCTGCCTTGCTTCCCAGGGGACTGTGCTGGTGCTTCCTACTTGTTCTTTCTTTCCCATCAGTAATGTCTCTCGCTGACCCTTTGTAGCCCCTAAGTTCTGCTCTGCCCCTTTAATTGGCACCTGGGAGCTTGGGCCTGCTTCAATTATACAGGCCTGTCACACTGTGATACCTCCCTAGGTAAAGCAAGGCAGTATGTCTAGTGATTAGAGAAGTAGCCAAAGCCCTATTCCCTGTGCTGCCATTGTTTCAAAGAAAAATCTTGGATAAGCCACTTCAGCTTTCTGTGCCTCGGTTTCCTGGTTGCAAAAGAGAGAGAGAGAGAGAGAGAGAGAGAGAGAGAGAGAGAGCTTACACCCTTTTGTCAGGTGCTTGGAGAGCTTTTGATATAAGGAGATACAAGTGCAAACATTAAGTAGGGGGCAGAATGGGGGTGGGGGGCAGGGAGGACTGGCACCTTCGCAATGGCAGTATTAGGTGCAGGCTCTGTCCCCACATAAGCCTACACACTCCTGAGGGGGGAAGAGATGAGAGCAGGACCAAGAGGGACAGAAGCAAACACCATTGTGGCCCAGACTCAGGCTAGGGCCCAGGGAGTGGGACATGTTGGCTCCTCCCAACCCACTGAGACTCATCCCCTCACTCCTTCTCTGATCCTAGGGTTGTCAACTTTCCAATAGCCCAAAACCGAACACTCCTTCCCCGCAGCCCTGCCTCTGCCCTGCCCCCTGCCCCCGCTCACGTCATTCCCCAATCCCTCTGTTGCTGACTCTCCTGCACTCTCTTTCACTGGTCTGGGGAAGGGGTTGGGATATGGGAGGGAGGTGAGGTCTCTGGCTGGGGGGTGTGGGCTCTGGGGGGTGAGGCAAGAGATGAGGGATTTGGTGTATAGGAGGGGGCTCTATGCTGGGGCCAAGGTATTCAGCATGTGGGAGAGGGTGCAGGCTCTGAATGGGGATGTGGGCTCTAGGGTGGGGCTGGAGATGAGGGGTTTGAGATGTAGGAGGGGGCTCAGGCCTGGGGCAGGGTATAGGGAGGGGTGCAGGCACCAGGAGGTTGTTTGGGTGTGGGCAGGAACACCGAGCCGGGGCAGGAGGTTGGGGTGCGAGAGGGGCTTGGGGCTGTGGGGTCCTGGCAGTGCTTATTGCTGCTCCCAGGAAGCGGCCACCAGGTCCCTGCAGCTCCTAGGCACATGGGCGGCCAGGGAGATGCCGCACGCTGCCCTCACGCCTGCAAGCCCTTCCCCCTCCATAGCTCCCATTGTCCGGGAAATGCGACCAATGAGAGCTACGAGGATGGTTCCTGCAGCGCGAGGGCAGCACATGGAGCCTACCAGGCCACCCATGCACGTAGGAGCCGCAATGGGCCCCACTGTTCTGTCAACTGGTCTTTCAGCACCATTTGAAACCAAATCCTGAAAAATCTCTCTCTAGTTTCCCTCAGCAAGCCTGATCTAGAACTTTGGATTGCAATAATCTGGACCCACTGCTGATTTCCCTTCATTCTCATGCAAATGTCTATTGAATTGCCTGTGGAAGGATTTGGCCCTTTATATCCTACTAAACCTTCTTTTCTATAAGTTTTCCATTCAGTGGCAAACAAGCCCCTTATCCCTCTCAGTGACCAAGAGCTCTGACCTTTCATGAGCAAACCTCAGCCACCCACACAGCGCTTGAAAAAGAAACAGCTCCTCCTTTGTACTGTGCCCTCCGACACACTCGCTTGTGGCTCAACGCAGCAGAGTTTTAATCAGGAGGCCAGTGGTGACAGGGCAGTATTGAAATGCCAATGTTCCAACCAGGCAATGAGGTCATTCCTGGATAAACAACCTACGCCATCCCCTGATTAGGGATGAGATTGAACCAATCCCGCATTCATGAGGGGCCACAAAGACTCATTGCTACTCCAGTAACAGGATGTGAGGCTCCAGAATGCTGCCAGAAACCAAACTTTATTTCCTAGCCCATCACATGACCTGGGCAAGGGTGAGAAAGGTCATATGGCCGGGGGCAGCACCTACTGATTGTACTGCTGTCAATACCGTCCCTGGGTCCATAAGGGACTGACCCAAAGCGCCAGTTCTGAATAGCTCTCAGACTTAGGAAAAGTTCCCATCCTGAGCCTCACTTTGAGGCTTGACTTCTTTCCGCTGATTTTAAGGAGGTTGGATCAGACCCCTACCTCCCCCATGAGACTGCAGCAGCGCTGAGATCAGAGCCCAGACGTCCCGACTCCGAGACCCCAGCTTTAAACCACAAAATTGCCTGTCTACACCAGCATGATGCGGTGAATAGAACATTGCATCTGTGCTATCCCTGTTAGTACAGCGAGCGGCTGCACCATAGGCAGAGCAATAGCCCCACAAGCACGGTGAAGACCCCAGCCAACTCCTTGTACAAATGAACAATAATAAAAATAATCCTCCTACTGCTGGGAAATGGGCAGGTTTTGCGGTCTAGGTATTTCTTCTGCCTGGAATGGTGCAGTAAAATGTTAACAACTGGCTATAATACTTCCCATTAAACAAAGCTCATAAACATGAGATGCCCTGCTCACAGCCGGAAGAAACAACCAGTGCTGATACTGCTGTGGTACGTGGGGGGGAGGGAGGAGCCATGTTTGCTGAGAGTGATGTCACCAGAAAAACCCAGTGGTGCTTCACGAACTCCATTTCCCATTAATCTTTTTACAACAGCAACTATACACCGTGTGACTCCAGCATTAAACATATGTTGCTGAGGTCACTGTAGGCTGAGGATGCTGAAGGGGTTGGTGGGGGAATCATCAGCCTTCCCCAGGAAATCCAGACAGATCTATTCGGTGTGCTAGGGGGCTATAGTCTGAAGCCCTGACTGAGTTTTTTCTGAGTCCTCACTCAGCAGGAGTTTGGCCAGTGCAAGAACTGCGTGAAACCTAAGGCAGGAGCTGTGGCTAGGCAGTAATGCTTCGGTTATGCTTCCTAGGCCGTTGTGTCCCAAGCCCCACTGCCAAACAGCTAATGTAATACTCATATCGTTTATTCACTCAGCAATTATAAGCCTCTTGCTTCCATCCCTGTCTGCTAGCAGCACTGCAAAAAGAGATCTTGTCCCTTCTTTGGGGACGCCCCCCTGCTACAGACGCTTGTTGTTAAAAACAGACGGGGGATATTAAGGGTGTTTAAGGCAGGCCACAAAAGGGCACAGGCAAGGACAGCTGGCTCTGGGTTATGTATGTGTGAGGCTGCAGGAGTAAAATCTGTCCTGAGAGTCAAACCGAAACTAAACCCAGCTGTCTCTTAATATTCCAGTTCCATGATTTCAGCTAGGTGGATGTGTTCTGGTTACATGGTTAATAGCATTAATTCCCCCATTAATATGAACAGGGCATTTTTGGGTGCACAGGATGTGGTTAGTGAACTGGTCATACTTGCCAGGCTGGCCCTGCACTCTCCAAGCAATGCCCCTGATGTCCTGCAGGCAGGCAGCGAACACTACTGAGACCCGAACAAAATACAATGTGCTTGTGTTCTTATCAGCGAGGTGCCTGAAACAATCCTCCAGGTCTGAACAACCAGACATCGCACAGCCCTATCTTTATAGCATGCTGATTGAAAACCTAGTTCTGGACACAGCCTCCCTGTGAGGGGCTGAAATCTAGCTCCAAACATTGCACCAGTGCAGTGCCCCATCGCTAATTTTCATGGAATGACTGGCCCAGTGCGGCTGTGTGTGGCCTCTCCTCTCTCTACTGCTGTCCTGTGCTGTTCCACAGGGACATTCAGAAAAAGCTCCGGTGTGTGGATTGGCACAAAAGTGTGTCTGGGTAGCCAGGTGCTTCCCTGCTACATGGGAAAATGTCAAATCCTACCACAGACAAGGACAACCCGGGGAGGAAAAAGGCCCTTAGCAGAGTTTGAGTGAGGCCACGTTGAATTTGACCTTCGAGTCACAGGGCCCAGTGCTACCATGGAGCCACGCATCTGCTCATGCTGAAAGTACCCACACCTACTGAAACACCCCTCCCAGCCAACCCTGTGCTTACTCACTACATGTGGGAGAGGTTTAAACATGGGCCTTCTTAGCTCTCCTTCCAAGCCAGTTGCTACAAAGAGTATCAGGCTGTAGTAACGAAAGGAAATAGGAATTAGCAACAGATCAAGAGTTCTTAAAGGGCTTTTTGTTACCTTACAATGTGAATCTATGACACATCTGCCTGAATTTACTGCAGGGCCAAATGCCCTTCCCCACATGAAACTGTTTCTTGAGCTATCCCACCCTGGATATATTTCTAAAACCAAAACCAAATTATAATGATTTCATACTAAAGCAATGGCTTTTATACATGTTAAAAGATTTTAATATTGATAGTGTTACTGCTTTTTCTCAAGAGTTTAGCCAATATTCATGTCGTGTGTTGTCAGTTAGGAGGAGAAATTGGTGACGGAGTCAGACATTTCTTTTATACAATCCTGTTTATTTACAAAGAAGTGCAAAATCCTGTTTCCCTGAACACAGAAGGAATAAAACAACAGGGGACAATTTCTTTGCTTACAGTTCTCAGCCTCTTTCCAGCCAGCACTCCACCCAAAAGCATACTCTCTCTCTCAATGTTTTCTCTATGTCATGCTACAAGTGTTTCTCTGGGACTTCTTTGCTGTCTTATGTGTGTGGTTCTGTGTTGTTTCTGCTGCTTCTCTCTCTCTCTCTCTCTCTCTCTCTCTCTCTCTCACACACACACACACACACACACACACACACACACACACAACCGTCCCCTTCCATTAAACAATACTCAGCACTCTGCATTTGCACTCAGCCCTCAGTCAAACCCCTCTGCCCACTTAGTTCAGATTCCTGAAGAGTCTTGTATGTGGCTATATTTTGGGGGCGAGGTGCCTATTGTTTCCACTATCTATTCCACAAAGGAGCCTATTTGTTCTTTACTTTTAACCTAAACAAAGAGTGGCTGTTGTACCCGCTAGCTTCGAGGAGATTTCATCCAACCCCTCGCATGACAACCCCAGCTTCACCCACATAAATAAAATATATGATGCAGGCCTCACTTTCAAGGGCAGAAAGGCAAACTGAATCGGTTTTCTCGCTACTCCCCCTTCAGCTACACTAACCTCCAACTCTGGTTGGGCTATTGACAGACAGCAAGTGTAAAATGGCCTGGGTGCATCTTTTGACCTGCCTCAAAACAGTAATTTGGAGGAGGATGATTAAATACAGGCATTTGTATGGGCAAAATGGGGAAGGAGGGCTATCTGGTATGAACCTGTTAGAGTGCACAAATGCTGAGTGTGCATGCAGTAGGTCTGGGCACAAATTTGGCCAGTACAATATAAACCCCCAATGCTTTAAAATCAGGCCCTGAAAATGTATACTGTGCGAATTGAGCTTAGGAGAGACTGACACAAGCTGCCTGTTCCCTCTGCATTGAACTGTCCCTAATGAGCCAGTGACAAGACACAGTGTAATTCTGCCAAAGAAAAGCTGTAAAAACAAACCAAAAAAATCACAACGAGCCCTTTACTTCTCTTGGTAACAGTTCCACGCTATCATCTCTAGAAACTGCCAAGAGGCTTTGATAACTACACCCGTGAGGGTCTGAAGGAGATGTTACATTAAATATTTCCCCCAGCTGAGATTATAAAAGATTCACCTCAGTGGTAGTGTCTGAGGTATTGCCTGATAATGACTCCTCAGGAGCACTCTAGCAAAACTGAGCATAGGTGTGAGCTTTTAAAGAAATGCCTTTAACATAGAGTTATTGACCTGGTAAGCTGTAATGGGTCCTTCAGAACGTTCTGTGGAGGCCAACGTGGTAGACAGACAGACCCTCAACTCCTCAATACAGAGAATATTGATACATCAGTGCACATCCTTTCTTCTTCTCTTAAAAAAAATGTAACTCCCCCAGATAACGTTAATTATGGAGCAGAGCTCACCAGATGGAAAGTCACATACTGATTGTCTTGCCACTCCAGTTGGAAGACCAAGATCACACTCCACAGCTTGAGCCTACTCTACTGAATGCACATTGTAGTTTTGGGATTTGGCTAACCCTGGAGAAGTTCAGGTTCTGGCTTTGGTCATAAACTTTAGAGAACCACTGGAACTCCAGCTTACCCTCTTCAACCTTCTGGGATGTGGTGGGGTCTGTGACAGAGTTGAGACTCACCATCGCAGCGCCTCCTGCTGTTCAGTCTGGGAATTAGCTCACCACAGTCTTGGAGCATCCTTTGCTGGTGGTGTCCCATCCATCACCCACCCTCTGCTGGTGTCTGGACCCGTGTTGTTCCTCTCCTGACTCAGTGGCATCCTCTTTGGGTCACTGTCCTACAGCAGTGCACCCTAAGTCCCTCTCACCCCCTTCCGGGTGGGAGGGAACTGTAGTCCTTACACTGGCCTCAGTGCCCTGCCACAACCCCCAAGTCCAGCCTCTCTTGTGTCAGGGGGGGCAGGTTGCAGCCTGACTTGGCCACTGCCCCATGGCCCAGTGCAGCACAAGGAGGTAAGGGCGGGGGACCCAGGCCCACTCTCTACTCTGGGTCCTGACCCAGGGACCTTTTGACAGCAGCCTCTCTGCCCTCCTTCTCTCCCCTTGCCTTTCTGTCCCTGGGCCACTTCCCCTCTGGCCCTTCACACTCTCTAGGCCCTACTGCTCAGGGCTGGCAGTCTGGCAGGAGTCAGGGTGAAGCTCTTCTCTGCTCCCTCAAGCCTGCCCAGCACTGCTGTGTCCAGGGTGCTAGTCTCCAGCTCAGGGGACAGACTTTCCACCCTGAAGGTCTGGGACAGACTGCCTACTACCTTCCAGGGCAATTTTCTTATAGGGCCTAGCCTAGCCCTGATTGACTGGCTCTACTCTTGGCCCTGACTGGCTCCCAGCAGGCCCTTTCCTGATAGGCTGCCAGCCTTCCCAGCAGCTCTGGTCTACTCTAGCTCCCACTTTCATGGTGGCGGGGCAGCTGTCCCACCACAGGGTCGCTGAACACTCTACCAGCTCTTCTGGGGAAATTGGAAGGAAGTAGTTAGTCCTGTTCTTCTGTAGGAGTTAAAGCATTTCTTTTAGAAAAGCCACCAGATTAATTTTAAAAGTCCCAGCAATGGAGAATTAACCACAACCCTTGGGAAGCTGGTCCAATGATTAATTTCTCCCACTGTTAAACATGTATGGTTTATTTGTCTAGTTTCAACCTCCAACCATTGCATCACATTATACCTTTTTCAGCTAAATTGAAGAGCCCAGGATTTTTATTCCCCATGTTGGTACTTAGAGACTGTGATCAAGTCACCCCTTAACCTTCTCTTTGTTAAGCTAAACAGACTTTGATAGTTCAGTCACTATACGGCATGTTTATCAATTATTTAATTACTTTGGTGCCTCTTCTCTGAACCCTGTCAAATTTATCAACATCCTTCTTGAAGTGCCAGAACTGGACACAGTGTTCCAATAGTAGTCACACCAGTGCCAAATATACATGTATCTATAACCTGCCTCTTCCCATTTATACATCCAAGGATCACATTAGGCCTTTTGGCCACAGAGTCGCACAAGGAGGTCACATTCAACTGATCATACACCATGACCCAAAGCCTTTTTCAGAGTCACTGCTTCCCAGGCTAGATTGCCCCCATACTGTAAGCATAGCCTACAGGCCGCGTTCCTAGGTATGTAACTTTTCATTTGGCCATGTTAAAACACACATTGTTTGCTTGTTTGCCAAGCAATCCAGATTGCTCTGTATCAGTGACCCTGTCCCCTTCATTATTTACCACTCCCCTAATCTTTGAGTCATCTGCAAACTTCATCAGTCATGATTTTAGATTTTCTTCCAGGCCCTTGATAAAAATGTTTAATAGCGAGAGCCAAGAACTAGTCCTGGTGGGTCCCCACTAGAAACACAGACACTCAATGATTCCCCTATTTACAATTACATCTTGAGACCTGTCAGCCAGTTTTTAATCCATTTCATGTGTGCCAAGCAATGTTGATAGCTATCTACTTTCTTGCTAGCACAATTCTTACTGTGATCCGATTCTACTATCATTATAATGGTTTTACACTGCTTTCACTCCAACATCAGCCATTACTCCTGATTTGGACAGGTGTGAAGGAGAATCAGGCTCTAAGTTTGTCTTCATGGCAGCACTGGTGCCTACAGTTAATTGCAGGTCAAAATAGGACAGGTGGAAATCTCTTAAAAAATCGTGCCCTTTATGTCTTCCGATCTATATGCCCAAGCTTACTCTCTAGCACTTTATCCAAAAACTATTACATCATTTAAAAGCTTTTTAACATGCTGCTCATCACAGCTGGCCTTCTGTGTGGGTAAAGTAATCAAATACCTATTTACACAAAATTGGTCTTCAACTTTTACATCAGTAATTCAAAGGCTTTGTAACGTTTTCAGTTGGAAACTTTGATCCTGCACCACACCTTAGTGTGGGAATAATAAATATGATAGCACGTGTTGGAAATAAACACCATCTAGGTGTGTATATCTGCTGTACTGTAATTTACTGGATCCTTTCTTGATGTTTGGCCAATATAGGTGCATAAAAACAGGTTTAGACAAGTTTATGGCTTCAATTTATGCTCTGTATACATTCCCAGTAACTTAACTTTGGAGAAGTCCCCACTAAATCATGGTTTTCCATAAGAAAATATAAATATCTACATAGCTTGTAAAGCATTTAGTGTTGTTTTGTACTAAATGAATGTGTGCAGGTAACCAGGGGACTAAGACAGAGATGGCAGCTGCTGTTTAATTTGTCCTTTAGTACTGTAACAGGTGCTGGACTATGACTCACACAAAACTATAATAGTTACCTGTAGGGTTTTGTTTTTTTTTAAGAGGACTAGTGTGGTGCTTAGAGTAAAGGCATAGAAATGTGTCAATAAAACTAGACAATCTTCACATTAGAATTATTTCCAGAATTCGTGGGCCCAGTGAATCTGGGCTACATTTGAAAAACCTCTGAAAGAAAATCTGTTTTATTCATGAATGACAAAAATGTCAGTGCTTTATAATTCCAAATACAGAAGAAAATTTGCACAGGGATGAAAGTTAAGTCTTTCTTAGCTGATTTTCAAACACATATTTCAGAGTTGATCTGCACAGTGACCAGCACTGATATTCCAAAATGTAATTAACTATGCATTATGGTACAGTGTATTAAGTGAATCTACTACTTTTTAGTGGTGTAATAAATACTAAATTAATTGTGTAATTGTACTATAAGTAGTGTCTCATATGTGGTAGTACTGTACATTATTATTCACAAGAATAAAGAATTATGCTAATAGATTCAGGACAATCAGTACTGTAGTGATACATGACTACCATGAATAGATTATGATCATGACAGTATTTTGACAGTCAGTCATTTTTGTATCATGGTGTATTAAGTTGATATTAACATAGTGATGTTAATATTTACTGATGTAAGAGGTAAACACTGGCCTCTTAAGCCAATCTAATTGGTTAGCCTTGTTTCATCCCTCAGGACAGCAGTCCTCTCAGGAGGTAAATGAGCAAATAAAAACTTATTGATTCATCATATGACTTTTCAGCCTGCCAGGAATCTCTATTTTTATCTTGTATGTAATAATTTGCATTGATAGGACACTGTGTGGTCCTCTTTAGACTGAGGCAATACCAAACCTCTTGTCTTTTGTACCAGATGCATCACTGAAGCCTTCACACCAGTTGGGGTCATGAGTTATGGAGCACATAATAAGAACTTTTTGTCCTGTCAGTGTAAAGTATATATTGTAGGAACACTGGGTTTTAATATGGGGCACACATTTCACTGCGAGACTTTTCTTTTAAGGAAAGCACTATAGAAGATTTTTATATATACTTTTAGCTCCTTGTGTTTGTTTGTACTGCATTAATTAATCAGATTGTCCACTTAAATTAGTGTAATGCTAATACAGCCAAAATGCTTCTGTACATATATAATGTCAAACACACATGTATACCATTTGCAGGGCAGGAAGAATATTATCATATAAGAGGACCTCTGTTATACATAACAGAATCTTTGCTGTTGTGGAACACTAAAAAATTGTCAAGCAGTAGTCAGTCACATCCTGGCACGGACCTTCATTCACCAGTAATACAAGGCTGCAGGTGGAAAACTGCAACTATGGAATGGTTGTTGCTTATTTATTTTTAGGGGATAGAAGAGCATCTCATTAGGCAAGCAAAAAATAATATGCTGGAACACTTGTTTGGAAGATTATTTTTTTTTCATTATCTGGGAACAGTCTGCAATGCAATGCCAGATGTTCAGATTTTCCATCCCACAAATTATGTTTCCAGTGTTAGAATCTGCTCAACAAGTCACTTACAGAGTCCTTTTTACTATAGTATTAAATTAATTTTGTACTGTGTTTTGAGGATGAAAAACCACATAAGTGGTTATTATTAGACACTGTTATTTTGTGTCAATATCAGTGCTTATGGGGTTTGTTGTGGCTATAGTGGAAGGCTGAAACCTAAACTACCTGCAGCAATTAGAGACATAATACGGTACTGACAACAACTAGACCTAATGTGGTTAAACCCATTTTAAATAATTATACTCAAAGATTAGGGTTTCTTATAAAGAAGGGAAATCTCCCCAATTTCATCCTTATCTAACCCTGTTCTCTTTCTTGTATTACAAACACATAGTAACTTTCCACATCATAACACATGCTTTAAAAGACAATGCTTATAAAATATTGCTAAGTGCCAGATCTAGATTTTAGACCACATTGTACCTCAGTGCACAGCTCTTTTTGAATGAAAAGAAAGATATCTAGCTTTTTTTTTCTAATTCATACCCTTTAACAATATATCACAGTCGCCCTGGCTCCAGTTTCTATTTCTATATATTTTTAATGCTGCTAAGATACAAAGGCCACTTTTTCTGAAGTCAACTTCCTTCATGGAAAAAACTACAAGTGGCCTGAGATCCCACATCATAAACAGTCATTACATGAAAGGCTCAGTTGTCATCTCTCATACATGAGGTAAATCAACATTTATCTTGTAAAATCAGCTGGGAAGAAGTTTAAATAAAAAAAATGTGACTCCCTAATGGCCTGCAAGTCCACATCTTTGATAAATACAGCAGATGCTTTAGGCCTGCTTCAGTCCCTATTAATGTCAATGGCACAATTCCCCCTGCCTTCAACAGCTAAAGGGAGCTAGCTTTTTATGAAGTAGGCAACACAGTTGAGTGGGTGAAAATCAGCTGATTTTACAGGAGTTAAAACAAGTTACTAGAGTGCTCCCAAAAATGTACTGAGAATCCCAAGGCACTAACAAACAAGAGGGTTTTGACATTTTGTTGCTTCTTTAGGCTGAGAATATTGTACCCCAAGAGCTCCTTACATCCCTTCGTCCTCCTTCCAACCCCAGTGCCCTTTGTGCCACCCTCATTCCCGTCCATTCCAGGAACCCCCTGCAGCCCCCTCTCCCCCACCCTTATATCAGGGGCCCTGTGTACCCTCCCCCAACCCCAGTTCCCTTTATGCCAGGGGCCCTTTGGGCCCCCATGTTCCCTCCTGCCATACCAGGGTCTCCCCATTCACTCCCCCATGCTGGGGCTCTGTGTTAACACTCATCCCATTCCAGGTGCACACAATCCTTATCCCGCACCATTCTGATCAACTGGTTCACTGAGCTACAGACAGTTACAGAGGTAGTTGAAGGTGATGGCTCTGTCTGGGGCTCCATGTGTCCCCCATTCCCTCTTCTGAGTTTAATCAAATCAACAGTGCTCTGCCTCCTGGGGCCTAGTTCATTCCCCAAACAGTTGAAATCCACTGGAAGCAATGTTCAAAGGTATGATGTTATACTTGACAGCATTTCTCTGTCACTTGGCTTGGCCAAAAATCAAAAACATGGCTTAGAAGGACAAATGAAGCAGTTCCAAATTCATACCAAGATCTACACATATTTAACAAATACATGCAAAGCAGCCATTTACTGGCCCTGATCATCAGGTCAAGCCGACCTGTGCTTGGTACAGGACCTGGGAGAGGGAGAAGCTGTATGCCAACTTTGTGCTCCCAGACTCATGAGGCTGCTGATGGGGTGGCAGGTGAGGCTGGGCCTCTGCTCTAAGGTACATTATGCTGTCATTGACAGCAGCCAGTACCAGCTGCATCAGAGGCAGATACACAAAACCCTGCAGTAGGCACCAGGCCAGCTCTGCCATTTTTGCCGCCCCAAGCAGCTTCGCTGAAGAGGGAATAGTGGCGGAGCTGCCGCAGGTGTGCCACCGAAGAGTGAAGAGCATCGGAGAAAGCCGCCTGAGTGACCCCCTGACAGCGCCCAGAATTCTGCCCCCTGCCGTTTGCCATCTCAGGCATCTGCTTGCTAAGCTGGTGCATAGAGCTGGCCCCGAGTAGGCAGTTATGGGATAAACCGCCCACAGGAAAGTTTTTTCCCCTAACCCATACTGGTTTATGCCCTGAAGCATGAGGAACTAGACAGCCCTTCCAAAGCAGACTTCTTTTTTTTCAGTATTCCATTATATCTGATACATAATAGTACAAGCCCCATTCTTCAGACAAATCTATTTCACAAATGCCACCTTCGCTCCCTGATGTGATCAGGGACCTTACAATACATTTTTAGTGCTACCTCCCCCACCCCTTGGTAAGTTTCAGCCAAGTAAAAGAAGTGTATTTGCTATTACATTTTTGACTCCATCGTTCTGCTCTGTGAAATTAATTTTGATCCTGTCATGTTGTCTTTAAAACCTCAGCATCAGCAAGCAGGATTTGCTGACCTGTTTCACTGTTTAGCAGAGAGTTGTAGATTTCTGTGAGGTAAGGACAGAAAAGAAAGCCAGGAACTCTGTTCTTGACCAGCTCCTCGATCTGTGATTTATATGCTTTCTCAGTGTTAACTACCTTACACCAATGATTGTTCTCATTCTATTTTGGTATTTCTTACTTTACATTTTATGACTCTGCAGTTCATAGTCTATGATGCTACATCTACTTTACAGCAGACCAGGGAACCAGATCCCAGACTATGACTCTGTCCCTTTTGCACTGCTCCAGCAGCACAAAGGGGATGGACAACTGTCTTAATATGGGAGCTAAGGATTCTCCTGATGTAGGGGAATCGCCAAGCAGCATAAAACTAGCCTGGGAGGCGGTATACCTAGCCTCCGCTTCCCTTTCCTCTCACTGCGCTCTAGCGATCTCTGGATGGTGAAATAGTCCACAGGGGAATGTAAACTGGCATATTTTACAGCAGCCCTACGGCTCCCTGTTTAGTCCCACATTTAGGGAAATGG
Source organism: Dermatemys mawii (assembly GCA_007922305.1). Classification (NCBI taxonomy): domain Eukaryota; kingdom Metazoa; phylum Chordata; order Testudines; family Dermatemydidae; genus Dermatemys; species Dermatemys mawii. Next base: position 22,761,967 of record ML677363.1, on the reverse strand, counting down.
AAAGGCCTCTCCCCTGGACATAGCAGAACTCAGTTGGCCATGGAGATCTGATCCTTTCTGTTTATAATTGAGATGTGAACTAACCATAGTGCTTCTTGGCAGGCAAAATTCCCCCTGAGGTCAATGGGAGTTTTGCCTGCATAAAAGACTGAAGGATCTTGTCCATATGAGTCACAGCGTAACTAAATAATTCTAATAAAACAGTGTGTGTGGGTGCACATAGAGGTGGGAAATAGAGGTGGGATTTATGGAAGTGCTCAGCATTGGCCCAATTCTAGCTCTACTTTTCTCTGCCAGGCCTGAAGAAGAGCTCTGTTAAGCTCAAAAAGTTGTCCCTTCCACCAGCTGAAGTTGGTCCAATAAAAGATATCACCCCACCCATCCTGTCTCTCATGGAATATTACAGTCATTTTAGCACACTGTGATCGTTTCAGGACCAGGATATTAAGAAGTCAAGATCCAGTGTGTGATTACAAAAGTATCTCATGGCTAGCACTTAAAGCGTCCTGTGAAGAACAACAAAATGACTGGAGGAGAACAGTGTGTCCAGTTCCGAAGCTTTCAAAAGGTTCGTGCAACCTCTCAGTCCTCTAGTTGCTGATACCGTTCTGAGAATCTCCAGAGTTTCCTCCTTTAATCTCCGTCCCATGAGGTTTTATTTCATGTCACAGCCACCAACCTGAATCTGAGGCTGAACAAAACTCTCCCAGGAACAAACAAAGGTAAGTGTGAGTGACTGTCCCAGAGCACGCCAACGATGTGGTGGTCCAAGGAGTGAAATCTGAGACTACCATAGAGGACTAACCCAATCACTTCAAATTAACACAGACTGCTAGGTTTATTGATTTATTTTAAATGAGTATCCCTGTGGCATGTTCCAGAAAAAAGCACAGTCCCAAGTTCACGGTAGTAAAATGAAAATGCTAACTCTGTTGTGTAACAACTGAGCGCATGCCCCTATGTACAAGCAGAAAGACCACCTCAAACTAAAAAGAGGTGGCTCAATATGATAACGTTTGTTTGATTAAAATCAAAAGGACTCATCTTTCAGACTGAGAGAGTACCAAACCGGCTGGCTTTTGGGTACAATGCCCATATCACTACTCCTTTGAGTTAATAGTGCTATTCCTTTACTGGACTGGGTACACAACTTATACAGCAATGGGTGGGAGGTTGCTTTCCTGCAATATTTTGTCTATTATTTAGGGTTTGATTCTGCCATCTTCTCTCTTAGTGAGTGGTACATTATTCCAAAAGCAGTCAATCCCATCGCCTGAAATGGAACTACTTGCAAGTATGTTACTACTCACTGAAAGGAGGGCAAAGTCTGTCCTTAATGAATGAGTTACATTTGTATAGTACTAACTGGCACTGGAGTTAAACTGGATACATTTTTGAAATATGAAGACCAGGACATGGTGGTGGTTTGGTGAAATAATTCTGGAGCTTTGCAAGTGTTTTAATTACAATTGTGCCTGATTTGCTGAAAATGTCTCTTGGAGGGGTACTGTGTTTTCATTTGTATATTTCTCATCTTGAAATACATATAGCATTTAAACTCCATTATATTGTTGAAGAAAAAATAAGCAACCATGATTGCCTTGTAAAATATAACTGCATAACAGATTTTACCTTAATTTTAGATTGTAAAAAAAAATGTATTAATTGCTAAGAAAGGTAACTTTCTGGTATCATTTTGCCCTTATGGTCCACAATTAAGTGACCATATGATGCACTCAAATGGTTTTCATGGTTGATCAACGTACTGTCCTTGACATTTTTACACATCAGAGCTGACTTAGTTGTCTCCTTATAACTGCAGTTATTCTGTTCTTGGATTCATTCACAGAAGACGCTCTTCCCCTGGGAGGGTGAGGTGGAGTTAGAGCTGGCAAACCCACTTTACCATTGCTGTTGTACTTAAGGAAGGCTGGTGCATGAACAGCTCTTGAAATACTAGCCAGGCCTGAGCATGTGATTCCTTTCCCAGAGTTTGGGCTCGTAAGGCTCTTCCGTCCGTGATTACTGATCAGTGCAGCACAGGAGGTTAGGCTGCCCTGACTGAGTGAACACTGTGACAGTGAGAAGTTTCCACTGAGCCTCTTTAGTTCCAATACTTGTTCTTTAGCTTGAGTCAAAGCTTCAGTGAGCTCATAGCGTTCCTCACACTCTCTGCGCACTGTTTCCTGGAGAAGAGAGTTCTGCAAATAGAAAGAAACACATGCTTTATGAAACGCCATCACTCAAAAAGGGATCGATGCTGGGTCCTTGCTGACCTCCTCAAACATAGGGTACTGGTGATCAGAGGGTATATGTTCACATATAGGGTGAGCTGCTGAATTTACGACTACACACACAAAAATCACATAGCCAGTTTTCTAATTTTTTAACCGTCTGTTCTACTCCTTTTCTGGTTGATGGGTCAAAACTATTCCACTGTAGGTGGAACACAATGAGACATAACCTGACCTGCTGACAAGTGAGGATTTGCTTTAAAATGTCTAAATAAATCAAATCAGTACTTGGCTCAAAGACTTGTGGATAAATTGATGTGAATAGTTCAGATAGAGAGCAGCAGCGAGATTGTGTTCTCTTGCTAGCAGAATGCTATTACATAGGCACTTGGTAGCTAAAATATAACTTCCATATGTCATATCTCAATCTGCTCCCACTGTTAAAATCATGCTAAATGTTTTCTACAGCTCTACTTCAGGGGTGGCCAACCTGGGGCTCCGGAGCCACGTGCAGCTCTTCAGAAGTTAATATGCAGCTCCTTGCATAGACACTGACTCCGGGGCTGGAGCTATAGTCGCCAACTTTCCAATGTGCTGGGGGTGCTCACTGCTCAACCCCTGGCTCTGCCACAGGCCCTGCCCCCACTCCACCCCTTCCTTCACCCTCCTCTAAGCCTGCCGTGCCCTCACTCCTCCCCCCGCCAGAGCCTCCTGCATGCCCCAAAGCAGCTGATCGAGAGGTCCGGGGAGGGAGGGAGAGGTGCTGATTGGTGGGGCTGCCGGGGTTGGAGGTACTGGGAGCAGGGTGGGAGAGATGATGGGGGGCTGCTGATGTATTACTGTGGCTCTTTGGCAATTTACATTGGTAAATTCTGGCTCCTTCTCAGGTTCAGCTGGCAACCCCTGCTCTACTTAGTAATGCTATTAGGACATTTCTGTTTTATTTGCAGTCTTTGCATAAGAGCTATTCTAAAAGGTGAAACTGTCAAGTACCAGTTTATGAAAGATACTGAGGAATAATAACGTGGAACATTTAATCTGCTGAAACAGTAAAATACTTCAGGGAAGTTTATTTTGTACAGTGAATGGTTAGAAAATGCCTTTTTCTTTTTTTTTCTTTTTTTTCCATATTTGACCTTTCTTTTAAAAAACAGAGAACTACTTTTTTTTTCACCTTTCCTGTCACATTTATATTATTTTCAAGTGTGACTGAATTAATGAATTTTTATACGAGGTTCAGCAATTTGCCCCATCAGTTCTGATCTTTACTGTGTCATTCCAAAGCCCTATGATCCATGGATGCACAAAGTCTTACATTTGGATTGAGTGAAACGGCAATCCACTGGCTTCAAAACACCATCACATGGCAATTTGCTTTCACTCTCACTGGGAGGAAAGGGGGAAAAGAGGAGTATCCCTGAGTTACAATTACAAACCTCTCCCTATCTCCCACCTAGGGAGAAGAGAAGGGGATGCTTGTTCTTGGGACAGAAGGAAAAGACAAGGAGAAAGAGAAGGAAGAAGAAAGAAATAAGGAGATGAAGAATGTCATCATCCAATCACCCCAACATGGGGTGTTCATAGAATTGCAGCAGAGGGAAAGGAAAGAGAGATGAAGAGAGAAATAAAGGGAGGGGAAAAAGGAAAAAAGAGGAGGGACAAGAACAGAGCAGTAGGCATGAGGCAAAGAGAGAGGTTAGTATGCCACCACTTCAAGATCTGTACATAGTGCGGCAATATAAAGATGTGAGGAAAAGCAAAGAAAAAGGATGAGAGGGAGAAGAATCCTATATTATAAACAATCAGATTTAAATGAGTGCAGCTGAATGGTGCAACTGACTTTAGGCATAAAGGCCGGGGGAAAATTTGAGATGACTTTGACATTATGAAGAGGGGAAAAATGGAAGAAACGGAGCTAACGCTGTGGTCAACGTTGGGTTCAGTCATTCTGAGGACTGAAGGGACCTTTATTAGCTAAAACAAGATCACAGCAATAAATGTTAAAAATAAATTTCAAGAATAAAGGAGATAATACAAGATTTAAAGGCTGAGACAGCAAACATATCATCAAAAGTTGGCTACCCTGAAATGGCATAAAATGGGAAATAAAGATTCAAACTTGGCAGAAAGCAGACAAGCAAGCTATAAATACACCACGTTGCAATGTTCCAGCTCTACTCCTTCTAGCCCCATTTTTTTCAGAAGCAAAAATGGCCACTTTAGTTGTAGAATTTTATAAAGATAGGTCTAGCTAGTGAAAAATGCCTGCAAAGCGGCACAGTAAGCCATGTTTACCACATCAACATGCCTGGCCTCACCTGAGTATAATTTACAAAAGAAACACAAAAAGGGATACGTCTACATTGCAATAAAAAACCAATGGGCTGCGAGACTTAGAGCCCAGACTATACAATTGACTTGGACTCTTGGGGCTCAAGCTGTGAGGCTGCAAATTGCAGTACAGATGTTTGGGATTGGGTTGGAGCCTGGACTCTGAAACCCTGTGAGTGAAGGTTTTCTCAGCTGAGGCTCCAGCCCAACTCCAAATGTCTACACTGCAATTTTTAGACCCACAGCTCAAGCCTTGCGAACAGTCAGCTGACCCAAGCTACCCTTAGCTGTGCCATGGGTCTTTTATTGCAGTGTAGATGTACCCAAAAGAGACCGCTTGCAGGGAATGCATCCTATTGTGTCTAGGATTTCATCAGACAGAAGAAATATTGGATAGAAAAAGAATAAATATTTGGAATTGTTTGGTGCAACAGAGGCAATGGCTGTCTGTGCATATTTGTATTACTCACGCTGGTTGCATCATTCATTGGGAAAAAATGATCCAAAAAGCTAGCTTTTTTCCCGTATGCAAAATAGTTGTGAACTGATTTCTGTGAATTATTTTATGCACTCTGATATCCATGGTATACAAGTACATTTTTTTCTAATTAATTATCTCAAATATGAATAAGATTGTTAGATGGAGTATTACTATAATGTTTAAAGGGTTTGTAATAGTCCATGTTTTCTATTTTGAAAAAATCCAGGGTTCCTTTCAATTTTACCTGCATATCTCTAGGGTATTGTTAAACATGAGGTTGAAGGAGAGGTGCCTTCAAGGACTGGAAAGGGATGAGTATTCTTATAACAATGCACTACTTGCAGAGTTTTCCCAACAGTGGTTTTCACACTAATTATTTCAAAATTTGTTCTTAAAATTTTCTTTTCATTTGATTTACAGATTATTATTATTAAAGACTTAAAATTAACACACTAGAGTTGAAGATTTGATTTTATTCTAAAAGTCTGCATTTTTTTTAGATTGTTCTAAATTGCACGTTTGTAATATGATAATAGAATATTATACACATATCTAATACTAAACATAGCAGGGCATGTCTTTCGTGAAGTTCCTACCTCCTCTTGAGCCTGACTCAAATTCTGAATCAGCTCTGCTTGCTCCTGGGTTAATTTTTCCAGTTCATCTGACTTCTCTTTAATTTCTTTCCTCATGCCCTCTGATAATGAATCACTGTTGTTCTGTTCCTTCTTCAGCTGAAATTCAAGCTTAGTAACCAGCCTTTTAAGGCTTTGCATTTCTTCTTCCTTATCTCCATCTTTCTCTGTAAGTCTGATCTGGGCTTCCTGAAGCTGATTTTTAAGAATTCCCACTTCCACTCTTACGCTGTTGATGGCACTGGATATTAATTCAGGTATCTGTATGATAAATCTTACATTAGTTCACATGCAATTATTTATTTCATTATGTAGAATTTAATACCAGACAAAAGGAGCTTTGCAGGTGAATAAGAAAGTGAAGAAGTGTAGGTCCTAACAGCTATAAATAAACAATACCACTACTTTGGACTTATAGAATACCCTCCAAGGATGTCAAAGTGCTTTAAAAATGTAAGAAAATTCAGGCACATAGAGATTAAGTGATTTGCCTAAGGTCAAATAGTGAAACTGTGCTAGAAATGGGAAAATGTTTTTTGATTTCTAATCTCCACTTCAATCTCTAGAGCAAGGAGATAGTCTTTTTTAAACAAATAATATACAGATACTATGAAAATAAAATGTTTTATTTTTAACTGTTTAAAACACTGGCTTAACATAATGAACTTGAAATAAACATAATAAAAATCCCTTTCTTGAGTCTCCAAATGTCTCAAGGGACATCTAAAACTTTTGGAAAACCATTTTCAGTTTTTATATGATTTTTGGAAAACTCAGATTTGGATAAATAGGATTCAGATAACTAGTGGTTTACCTGGCTAGAAAAACACTTGAAAAGAGAAAGGAATAGAAAATTGTATTGAATGAAAGAAATTAACATAGGTAAAGGGAGAACTAATGGACTCAATACTTGGCTTTGTCCAATAAGCACTGAACTTGGATGAGGAGGGAGAAACCACTGGGGATAGCTCTATGCCAGCCCAGTATAGTTCAGAGTAGTCCCAGGGCTTTGATTTTACTTTTAATTAAATAAATTGTGTAAGAAATATAGTTTGATTTAAAAAAATAAATCAGTTAGCCCATTCTATGACATTGTAAGGAAAATCAACATCTCAAAAAACTAGCTAGGAGAAATCTGGGTCTGAGTAAATGCAAAAGTATCTGCCCTATAATACCTTTAATTGAAATAGCTATATGCAAAATGTGTTTGCTCTGTTCCATTTCAAATAATACAAAATGTACTGTATATACTAAAACAGGGAGAAAGTGTAATGACATGCTAGTAACCTATCTAGATGAAGAAACACAATCTAAGGGGATTAGGTTCCCCCTCCCCCAACCCACTCCTTTTTATCTCCAAGGTATATTATCTACTGTTGCAACACCAACTTCCTTTCAATTGGTCCAAACCTTCATCTGTAGTTCCTCTTGATCTTTCTGATATTTTGCTATTAATTCTTGGTGCTTTTGTCTTTCAATGTCTAGTTGCATTCTAGCATCTTCCTTGAGCCTGAAAATCTCTTCTGTGTGTCGTGCTTGGTCTTTAGCTAGACCAATTTCCATCTAGATAAGAAAACACACGTTTTTTTTACATAAAATATACCAAAGTTCTCTTACAGCATTTTCACACTGAGAATATTCTTAGTTAAGATAAGGTTTAGCAGACTCAAATGGTTTGAAGTTCAAATTCAATTCAGATACACTTCCAAAGTTTGGATGCTTACCCAACATATATCTAAATTACTGGAAACAGTAGAGTCTGCAAAATTGGCAGTGTTACCAGCTCTTAACTTCCACTGACTTCACGACAATCTGAGGGCATTCAGCTCCCCACAGGCGACAGAAAGCATTTTGCAAGATCAGGCCTCCAGATTGGCAAACTAATGAGAAATTCCCACAAAATGTTGACACTGCTTTTTCTGACTCTAGACAGAAATTAGAATGATATCAACATGTCCATCCTGAGTACACAGAGTATCATTTACTTTGCGGTAAGTATACGTTTGGATTTTTGGAACTATGCATATCTATAAACTCTAGGGGCCAGGGGCATAAGTAGCTATAGGCACTTACTGGTACGGGACTGGGCTGGGGCTGACTCTGGCCCATGGAAGAGGCGGGTCCTCGGGCGGAAGAGCGGGGCAGGGGGAGTCAGAGCCAGCCTCAGCCCACCCCGTACTGGTAAGTGCCTGTAGCTGTTCCCTTTGACCCTGCTCCCCTCGCCATTGGTGGGGAGAGGGGCGCAAAAGGGGCAGGGATGTTAAAGCGCTGCCAGGGCAGTGCTTTAACATCCCTGCCCCTTTTGTCTTCCCTGTCAAGGGCCCTGCTGGAACAGACCCTACTGGCAGGGCCCCTGACAGGGGACGCAAAAGGGGCAGGGACGTTAAAGCACTGCCGCGGTAGTATGCCGTACTGGCCCATTTTCACCCCTACCAGAGGCTCATGTACTATAACAACAACTACATATTTTTACAAAGCAAATCAGAAACTACAAATTCTTCCTTATCTAAATGACTCATCAAGATTATCAATAACCCAATACCTAATTTCACACACATTATCCTAAATCACCCCTTCTCAAAAGCCTGGGAAAAAAGATAGGCCTTGCATTATGCTCTTAAGATCAGCAGACCGGGGGAAAGTCAATTCCTCGGCTGAAGACATTTTGCCACCAGCCTCTTCGTATTAAAAACCAAGAAGCCATTAACCTGAGAACCTCACCTGATCTCACCTGCCAGGATATCATGGGGAGAGCCATAACCCTGACTTAACAGGTTAAAAACAACTTCTTGAATTACATTTGAAAATGAATCATAGGTGAGTGAGGATGTTGCAGCACAGGTCTAATTTGCTCCCTGAGAAAAGCACCACTAAACAAATGGCTGTCATATTTTGCACTATCTGCTATTTTCTAGTCGGTTAGGGATTGGTTGAATAATCTTTCTAAATGTAATGAGATGAAGTGAAGTGTAGAGGAAGGACACAGAAGTGGTCGGACCAAACTATTACTTTTCCTTTCTGGAAAAAAAAAAGAATAACTCATTGTGGTAATGCTAGATTATATAACCCTTAGCTGCGTTAACAAGGACTATTTTGCCAGCAAATAGAGTAGTGTCTGGAGAAGGTTTGTACACCGTGTTGCTGATTTGCAAGTGTGGAATATGTGAAAGGAGAATTAGCTAAAAGTGTCTGTAGCTCTGACACCCTCCGGACAGAGGTAACTGCTACCAGAAACATATTTCATTGGTAACAGTGGCAGAAATGTTGTTGCCAAAGGTTCAAAGGGGAGCCCATCAGGCAAGACAACACTACATTCAGGTCCCATAAAAATATTGGATCAGATACAGGAAAGTACAAGGGAATTCGGCCCTTTGAAAATCTGGATACCAAGGATGTGAAAAGAATGAATACCTATCCACTGGTGGGTGTACTGCAGAGATGGGTGCTAGATGGACTCTTACTGAACTGACAAAGAGACCAGAGGATTTCAGCTGCAACAGACAGTATAATATATATCTCATCTCTGTGCTATTTGGTGATAATTGGTGAAATTCCACACACGTTGAAAACCTTTTCCATTTTGCTGCATGTGTGGTTCTGGTGGAATCCTTTCTGCTGCTCACCAAAATGGCTTAGACATCTCAGGAACAAATTATCTCCTCATTGTTCAATCAGAGATCATCAAGACTGTGAGGCGCAGAGATTGTAGTTTGGGGTGTACTGACTTGCCTTGTGTAACTGTGCCTTCTTGGGTCACAATTGAGAACACCAAATTCAGGACAAACTGCTAAGAAACAGGGCAAACACAGGGAACCCAATTATCATCAATACTAATGTTTTTCATAGTGTAGAATGTTGGCATTTAGCTATGAAAGCAATATGACAGCGTGCCTCAGTTTCCCTTCCTATACAGCACCTTAAGTCTGCAATGTCTTTTCCCCTGTGTACAGTTCCAAGCCTAGTTACAGGCACTAACTGTGAAATATCAGTATTATCCTCTGCATTATCATAGGCATGGGAGCTAAGGGTGCAGAAGGTGCTGCAGCACCCTCAATTTTTGTGTGGGGTCCCAGTCCTGCTGACCTGGTGCCTTCCCTCCCAGTAAGACAACATTAGGTAAGAAGGCAAGAATCCTGCAGAGGTGAGTACTGTCTCAAGGAACCTGTTGGAGAAAAGAGGATTGATGGGTATTGAGGGTCATGATGCTGATTTATAGACATTTACCTGAACCAAACTTTAAAACTTCTGAAGTTTCCCCACACCTAGTTTTTAATGCATTTTCTGGTGTTGAGCCTGGCTTAATATGTATTTTATATGCTGTTTTGCAATAAGGAAACTGTTTTATAGAGTGTTGTATATATGCAGGGAGGCTGATTTAGTGCATGCCCTACAGGTAGTCTCACTATGCTGGGATGTGCATGTTTGCTTACGTATTTTACTGCTTTTTTAGTCTTTCAAGTAGGCCTTGAGGAAAGTATTATTTGAATTGGGATCACACGTTTGAATGGGGGTAACCTTGGAAAATGTGTTGTATTTGGCTGATCCTTTATACATCACATCTACCTGCCCATGTGTAGGTAGAAGCAGACCATTTTCCCCTTTCCTTTTCATTTCTATTACTTTAGTTTCATATACTCCACATACAGCATGGTCTGTAACTGAACCATGATTTGTTTTTTGAATCATCAGCAATACCCACTTTATCTGCTGTTGCTCCCGTCTGATATTATTTTATTAAGCTTTCAATTCCTATTCTTAAGTCCTGTGACTCTCTTTGTGGGGAACACAAGTGTCACTACCGGTAGAACTACACATAAACTCTAGGAAGGGATCCAACTTGTGGACTGTGTTAGAAGAGGTGCTTAATTTTGCTCCATCCTGCTGTAGTCCATATACCTCATGAACCTACTGGCTTTTTGCATAGGCAGTTCTCTTCTCTTGGTGCAGCACAGGTTTGGGGAAGGCTGACCAGACAGCAAGTGTGAAAAATCAGGACAGGGATGGAGGGTAACAGAAGCCTATATAAGAAAAAGACCCCAAAATCGGGACTGTCCCTATAAAATCTGGACACCTGGTCACCCTATTTTGAGGGGCGTAAATAGAGTTGAATACATCTCTTTGTGTGTGCCCTTGAGTTACTTTCACAATGACATAGCCCATATACATGTCCCAGAACCATGACTAATTTCTTTCTCACAGTCTGTGTGTGTGTTTGGCATACATCAGAAAGCCTGTTCCTCTGCCAAGGCTATTTATCCCCAAACTTACCCAGTGCAATCAGCTCTGCCTGCCCCATTCTGCTAACTATCCTTTTCCTCATATGCAATCTATACTTCACATTTCTTCTTGTCCCTATCAAAAAGATGTGTATTTGTTTATGTGTGTGTATTTAACAAGATTCTTATTATGCTTCATACCTTCTTTTTCCCTCACAAAAGAAAAGTGTCAGAGCCCGTCACTATCCTACTACCATTCAAAAATAAGAAGAAGGAAATGTTATCTGAAAGTGGCTTTTCACACTTCTGTATAATTCAATGAGTAACCAACGCTATGCCATTTCATGGAAAAGTTCAGCTGCAGGAAGGTGAAATCACCTGAAACGTAATAGAGACAGTTCTCACAGTAAATTTGACCAAAAGAAGTCCTTACTTTCACACATCTCTACTCTGCAGGGATGGCAAGTATAAAACAACAACAGCATCAACAGCAGATGACTATTTGGCAGAGATGGCAAAGAACACCTTTAAAGACACAAACACTAGAAGAGGTAGAAATAGAATCAGTAATAGAACCTCCTTCTGCACTCCTGTATTAAGGGATAATTCTTAATTCTCTGCCCATCACTTCAGGATTTCCCTCTCTCTTATTTCCTTTAAGGTAAACCTTTAAACTGAAAATAAGCATCACTATTGCCAGCCCTGACTCTATAGATGACGTAACTAGTTTTGCGGTCCATTTTCCTCTCCATGCAGTGCACAGCTTGGAATGATATATTAATGGGAGTTATGGGCTAATATTAAGAGGACAATAAACTCTATGTTTCAAAAACAGAATTCAGAAAGGGAATTTAAGGTTCCAACAGTCATCATGACTTCTTCACTGTTCTATTGCCCCAAGCAATGAGCATGATATTAAACTCTGTCTGGTACGCATTTTCAATTGTATGGTAAGAATTCAATAGAATTTGCTTCTTTGGCAACCCTACTTATTTTCTGTGAATAAAAGCATAAAAAGGTGCAAAAATCTGGTTTTGTCAAGCTCCAGAATTAACATCTCATAAATCACAATATGCTAAATAAAACAGTCCACTTGGTTGGTTGTCATTGGGTTTACAGTTACGCATGGATGGATTGATGGGCAAAAACACTTGTTTGTCTGGATATTATTTTTTCTTTTATAGTTTTCTTTGGGGGTATTAAAATGTTTTGGTATTGGATACAGCTATACCCAGGTGTACAGAAGGGCATTTTTCTCTCCACTCTGCCAACAATGGTTGATCTCATTTACAGATGAAGTGCTGCAAAATTAACATTATGATCATAGCAAAATCTTTTGCATTCAGCCTTTCATCTCTGTCTAGGGATTACCCACTTAAAAGCTTTGCATAAAGAATACTATAGACATGCTTGCACTGGAGAAGTTAAATCTGGATCTGTACACAGTTTCTTGACAAGTGATTGGGACTAAAGAAAATGAATAAAAGCAGTATCAACTAGAAATCCAATATCACCTTTTGCTTCCAGTTATCTTCATTCAGAATCTTCTCTCTTAATGCTTCCTGCAGCTGCTCTGTTCTGTTCTGATGAGAAATCAGCATCAACTCCCTAGAAACCACAAAAACCTGTAACTAAAAGAGGTATTCTGCATAGATGAATTTTCTTGCAGTTAAACCCTTTGCAGCAGGGACCACATTTACTCTATGGTTTTTGGTACATAATACAGCGGGGTCCTTCAATCCTGCCTGGGGCCTCCAGGCACTACAGTAATCATTATTTATATAATACTGTTGTAGTTCTGTCATCTGCCTTTTTTTTCCTACACACACAATATTATATCTTCTTACATCAGAGGGGTAGCCATGTTAGTCTGGAATTGCAGAAGTAACAAAAAGAGTCCTGT